>CAXAMN010026918.1:364919-492590 GCA_963970005.1 Durusdinium trenchii
ATGATGATGATGATGATGATGATGATGATGATGATGATGATGATGATATAGGCTTGCAGGCCTTTCCATCTCTAAAAAAGGGATGATCTTCTCAACACCGACGGCTCGTCACAGGCTTCCTGCGACAGACCCGAGGGATCTTGTTTTTCATGGCGGCCCTCACGTCGGGTTTACCTTTTGGTTTGCGTTCGTTTCACGCCATATTCTTAGCATACCACATCATCATCCAGGACCTTCAAAGGGACCTTTTGATATCCCAGGATGAGGTCACTTAGGCCCGTAAAAGGCCACTTACAGACTCCAAAGTGATCACTTAGAAGCTCCTGGATATATGAGTCCTGAATTGTGAAAGACACACAAAAATGCCAAAGACCGAAGGGATAATGATGTGGATCTGAAACTGATCGTTGGAACGAGGGACTGGCCCTGGTATTCTTCCGGTTCTATGTATTATGATGTATTCTGTATTAATGTATTGTATAAACCTTTTCCTTGGCGAATCGCTTGAGTCTATGTTGAATCCACACGCACCAGACAGCATCTGACTCTCAAGTGGCCAAGCGCCAAGCGCTTTTTCCTCACAAAAAGGTTGCCAAATGTAGCTTAGATCATCCTAGATCTACATCGGCGTTGTGAACCTTGCTTGGAAGACTTCCAAGCATGATCAGTGCTGTGCTTGGACCCTTGACCCTTGATTCTTCCAAGACATATTATTCAACAAAAGGTTCATGAGTACAAAAACACCATCCTAGTATATCCTAGTCATCCTCATTCGCTTTACCGCCTGACATTGACCTGGATGATCCCATCCTTTCCCGCCACAAAGACCCGCAACTGCTCAGAGCTCGCTATGCTCGCCGCTCCTTCTCGCCCAAGGCGCGCGTGCGCACGGATCAGTTCCGAGAGCTCCGAAGGGTTCGCGGCCTTCTGCAAAAGCACAGTGAGCTCTTTCTTGGAGGGGCTCCTGGACGACCCTGGGAGGTGAATAGGACCACGATGGATAGACCGTGTTGGGAGCTAGAGAAGATAGATGATGGAGACAGTTAAAGCGTGTTTTTCAGCCCTCGGTTGTTGATAAAGATGGGGCATTGTTAAAGCCTGCCAAGTAATTTCTTATCTTTCTTTCGCCCCAAGCACACAACAAACAGCCAGCATAATCCAAAAAGGATCCAAAAAGGATCCAAATATGACACCAGAAAGGTGTGAGACGTCCAGCGACTAAGAGACCCAATGAGAGACCCTTCAGCAACCGCAGGGAGGCAAAACGACCCAAAGGACCGGGGCAACCAAGAAACACCGAGACTAGGGAAAGCAAAGGTTTTGACTTCAGAATCCAGAATCCATATGATGTTTCTTTTGATGCAAGGGGTAGGTGAGTTAGTAGGGCTGGCCCCAACCTTCCAACAACCTGGCTGGATCTATATCTAGGGCCTCTTGGTGCATCAGATGCCCAGTCCAGGGTATTTTCTTCGACCCGTCCTGGTGCCCTCCACGCCCCAGGCAGGCACCGCAGGCACCGCAGGTCCGGAGAAGGCTCTCTGAAGGAGCCGCATCTGAAAGAAACCATCCTGTTGATGGACAAGAGTTGCTGTACACTTTTTTGGACTTCAGGTGCCAAAACCAGAATCATCTCCATGTCATATCCTAGACATCTATCATCTATATATACATATCTCACATGTCTATAAGAATACTCTTGTGTGTTTGAACAGGGTGCGCTGTTGAAGCCAGGAAGGTGGATGATTGATCTCTAATTGGTCGATCTGAGGCGATCTCATGCGGGAACTTCAATGTTCACAAAGGGGCCGAGCAGGGTCTTTGACAGATTTGGACACGGTCACGTCACCGTCTATCAGCAGGTCCGGTCCCAGCAGGATCTCCTCCTGGTCTTTCTGGCTGATTGGGGGTCTGTCTGTATAGGACCCATTCATCGTTCGCACGTGAATGTTGGACAGGAGGAAGGTCCCATGTTTAGAGGTTTCTTGGGCCGCTCCCGGAAGCGGAGGTGTTCGAGGTGTCTTGGGCGGAATGAAGAGCGAGTCCCTTGGGCTGGTCATCCGTCTAGTCTGATGATGTTCATCCACCGAGCCAGCGGCTGCACGGACGACGACAACTAGCAAAGCAGCCCGCGGAGCTGTCTTATATGGTCAAACTTCAACAACAGCATATGGTGATCCAAAAATCTGAGAAACGTCAACCCCCTCTGCACATGTTTGTCTAAGTTGATGTGCTTGGGGCACCAGCATGTGCACCTTCACAAAAAGATTTGCAAAGGAGAACGAAGAATGAACAAGTGAAGAAGATGCCCTGCAAACGTGCATGGACATGGCATGAAAAATTATGGGGATATTCATCGCCACCATTTTTGTCGGTCCATGAATGGCACTAAGGGGAAGAGTGAATGGCCTATTCGTCAACCTGGGTGATACACCCCAAACAAGTGTTATTAGTTTAAGGCCATAGGGTCATAAGCACGATCAGCTGCCGCCCTAAAAAAAACAAATAACCCGTGCGAACAGCTGCCGCCACCATTGACGAGTGGTTAGAGAAACCCTTCTTCTCACATCTGGGCTCTTAGTGGCATTGAAGTTCCTCAAAGTCGATCGAAGATCCTGGAAAAACTATCCCAAACAATTAATCTATATATGGCAGAATTTACCGATCAGTTGGGGTGGTTGACCTGGGGTCAATTTAGGCAAAGATTCAATCCATGGCGCGTCTGGGTATTACATTACATAAATATGAAAAATACATATCCGACCACATCAAAATACCTCAACGATCCGCATCGAAAGCGCGCCAGCCTGCTTCCAAAATCCCACCACCGTCCCGTCCCTCCCGTCCTCCTCTTCCAGCCCACCCACCCATCCGTGCGCCCCGGAGACGGTCACCGAGTGGAGTGCCGCCCAAGGCCCACCTGCTCGGCCAGGCGGAAGAGCACCAGCGCGAACTCGCCGCCCGGTGCCAGCAGGGCCGAGGCCTTTCGTGCGGAGCGGCGGAGCGGAGGGGACGGACCGGGACGGTGGAGGGAAACACCAGGAGTTGGAAGTGGAGTTGGAAGCAGATCCTTCTTCCAAAGGGACCGACCTAAAGGGGGCGAATTCATGAACTTGGCCAAGTCTACAGAAACTACATGGCCATTGGTTGTACATAATGAGTCGTGTATTTCTGCTATTTGGGCTGTCGTTTTCCTTTCGAAGGTCCGAATCTCTTCAAGGCTGTTGATCGGCGCAGGCATTGGCAGTAACCACTGCCAGTGTTTACCCCAAAAGCCTGAGGCTTCCCCCACCACCACCCACATTAGATGGAACATGAATAGGTGGGGGGGGGGTCATCCACCCTTTGGGTGGTTCTGGTCAGGAGTCCTTTTGTTGCAAGAATCCTTAGGATATTTTAGGGTCGCTCAACAAGGTGAACACGTCCCGCGTCGCAGATCTATTCGCCCCAGTTCCAAGAAGTGTCGATTAAGGGGAAGCAAATGCATTTCTTTGGCATTGAGTGGTGCGTGAGAACCTCAATGCATGCTCCGCTGCTTGAGAAAGCAGCCACCAGCCCCTTCTTTTGAACCCGGAAGTGGAACGAAAACCATGAAGAGTCCTTTTCTTCCGGATCAATGGTGATCAATTGCAGCCATGGGCATTTATATAAGACTACTCCCCCAACCACATCTTCCACGGCCCAACGGCTCTTTGAGGTCCAACACCTCATCATCACCAATTCGATCCACCTCCCAACCCTCCACCGCCCTCCACCCTCCGCGCAAGGTCCAGGTCCGCATGTTCGGGGGGCACCGACCTGGATGGATGCGGCCAAGGAGAGCTTGCTGGGCCGGCTCAACGCCACCACCACCAAGGTCTGCCGACGCGGTCGAGACACACGCGACGCAGTCGGATCCGTCGTCGCGACGAGGTCGACCGCGCGGGCTGGGGCCGGGCCGGGTGGGTTCGTTTTGACGACGTGTGGTGATGATGTGTCCGTGGCGGCAGGCGCGGGGAATGCGACGAGCTCTTCAGGGTTGGGTTGGGAGTATCAAGGTCCCGAATACCTGGATCTTCCAACTGTGCCAAAGTTCTGCTTTTTGGCTGCTCAATGGATGAAAAGGCTCGAAATGCATCGCATTTGGAAGATCCAGGAAAATCAGCCCCGCCAGCTAGGTGAGGTCTTTGTCCTCGGTCGCACATCGAGGCACCTTGACCAGGAGCAACACCAAGAGCAACGGGATCACCGTGAGCCAATGATTGGCCTCGGACGGTCACCGGGCCGAGGACCCACGCCAGCGCCATCACGTTGAGCTCCCGGAACACGTCGGGCGTCCTTGACGACTGCACGGGTCGTGCACGACTGCACCGTGCCCTAGAGTAGGAGACCTGTTTACGTAGGGTAGGGTAGTCGAACGCCAGGACACAGGACAGCAGAAAGGCCTGGGCTTGGGCGTGCAAGGCCTCCGCCGTCGCCGGAATGGACCGCACTACTTCAGCCCGACACCTCAAGCTTCCCAAGACACCTCCAATGGGACTGGCCTATGACTCCCATGGGATTGGCCCATGACTCCCATAGGACTGGCCCTAAACCGGCTCACTGGAGGCTCCCAGGTGGAACCACTGCCTTCCCTGCATGGAGTTGCTTACTCCCGCGCAATTGCCCTTGCAGCATCAGGCAGCCTTGTCATAAGGGGGCCCCTCAAAAGATCCCAAGACTCCATGTACTGGCATAGTTTTGTCTACAGTCTACATTGAGATGGTGGAATTCCCTCACTTTTGGGTTGAAGGGGCATTCCAAACCTTCCAGTCCCGGCCTTGTCATGTCATGTCTCGGGAACACCTCCAACATCCAACCGCAAACGCTTCCGGAGGTGAAGCACCCGGCTCAACCAGCTCTGGGTTCGCTGACGATCAGCTGCACATCGAAGGAAAAGCCCACGGTGACCTGGAAGACTCGACGATCCAGGAGTTGAAATGAACGAGCTTGAGCTTCCAGCCCTTTCCACTCCATGGATCATGTATGGATCATGTGTGAAACATGATGGAATGGAATATGTATGAAACATCATTGGGATAAAATAGCGACTGTTTTGTCTATGATCATGTATGGAGTCAGGCGTGTTGCCGGGCTTCTGCACTCCCGGCATGTTCTTCAGCTGAGATGCAAAGAAGAGGCCCAGCAGCATCCCACGAAAGGGTGCGATGTCCGCCTGCTCCCCCAGCAGGAGCAGGATGTGTGGCGGTTGAGGGTCATGTTAGGTGTTTTCACCGATCTAGATCCAACCAGGTCAATACTACAGCGACAAACTGCCTTTTTGGATCCATGGTGATGGCCTCACGACCAGCCCAACGACCAGCTACAAAGAGGTGAAATCAATCGATCAGCAAGTCACGGACTTGTGGTGGAATTCTTTAGTTGGATGTCACGCACCTTCTAGCAGCCCGAATCATAACCCCTTTCATAACCCCTTTGTGTTGGTCCCGACCTGGAGTCGCTTTTCGCGGTTTGCAATTGCTAGACCTTGATCCCATGTTCTACATGTAATTTGTGTCCATCAAACGCATCAAACCATGGCCTTTTGATGCCTTTTGCAACCCCCAAATCTGCCGAAACTCGTGTCATGTCTCAGCCTCGCCCGATCCAATCCTCCCCCAAGAACAGGTTTGCCCAGCCTGCCCCCCCTCACTCTACAGATAGGCTATGATAGGCTCAACCAACTGCTACATGTCGGCTCGCTCCAACAAACCCTATCTATGGGTCAAAGCCAAAGCCCTACTTAGATGCTGCTTGCTGAGCCTTGGGCATTAGCAGTTCAGAAGTTCATCCACCAAACTACTCGTGCTCGATGACTCTAGCATATTGGCATATTTTAGAAAAGGGAAGACGTGTGACATATATGTGTGTGTATGCACCACCTGAGCTAAGAATAAGGTGGCGCAAAACTTCCTCCAAAAGCTGCCCTTGGATGTCATTTTTCTGGACGCCCTGACAGTGCTGGCGTGAACACCAATCTGACGTGGGTCACGATCCTGTGCGGAGCTCAGAACGCTCGGAACTGCACTAATCTAAGCGAAATCGCACATGGGACATGGGTCAAAGAAAATCCAGGCTGGCACATGGGAACAGATCTCTAGGCTGGCCAGTCTCACAAAGAAAAGACACACAAACGAAATCAGCTCATTAGCTAAATACTACTATACTTGGCTACACCAAGTCTAAAAATTCAGTCTATAGTCTATCGCAGGAACATCGGAAAAACAAATAAAAACGACGAGCTCAACGTCTGATGCAACAACTTTGACAAACCAATCAAGTCTTTGACCCAATTTTCTCATGTCCACAGGAGATGAGGACACTTGCTTTGAGGTCCTGCATTGTGGCGGAAGCCTGTCACTTGATCTGACGATCCCAGATAGGGTCTCTTGCAAAAGGATGCTCTGAGTATGTCCTGTCCATCATCGATCATGGCATATCATATCATACTTTGAATCGTGTCCTTTGACCTTTGTGTAGGCCCTGACGTTTCATATTGTTTTCCCAGATTGACGTTGCCTGATGGGTCCCAATCACAGATCCACCAAAATACATTGGTCTCAAACCGGGCTCCCATCTGGGCTCCGGGCTGTCCACATGGAGTCACATCTAGCTATGCATCTCACTTGGCCAAACACACCCCTGCCAAGCGAGAGAAGTTTATACCAACCAGCCTGATGCAATGATATGATAGAATACCATCCCAGTGTCAAGACCAAAGAACAGCCCAAACAAAAAGAAAGATTGCATTTCATTGCACTTGGGCACTTGGGTCTTCGGTGATGTATATGCCATCACCAACTAACAAACCTGCCTTTGCATTGGACCAGCGTTTTCGGCTGTTTGACTACGCCATCCAAGTGAAATGCCTACCATGGTTTGTGGGCTTACGTACCGTGTAGCCCACCGTTGGCCAGTTGAAGAACCTCATTGAGAGTTGCTTCGATTTGCACCCCCATGCGTTTCACAAGTCAGCCCAAGCATTGGTCTGCGAAAAAGAACCCCGGAGGCAGTACCAGAGTCCCCTTCACAAAACCAATCCCCAAAACATCTGCTCCCAAGTCACCAAGGTATCCCAAGGTGGCCTATAGGTATCTCAAACCACCCGGTTCCCCGCTCCCCACGATCGGCCCAAACCCCGTTGGGGCCGCACCTGGGCCGTGCCGCGCCGGGTCATGGGACGCAGTTCGGTGAGTGGGTGGAGCCTCCATAGCCACCCCGGCCGCAGTCGCCTCGGGTCACCGGTCGGAGTGGGGAAGGACCGTTGGGTCCTTAACCATCCAACATCCCAACTGGTAATGACCTTTCTCTTCCTTTCTCTTCTTTTCAGTATTTTGGTGTGTCTCGGTTCTTTATCTGTTTCTGGCCTTTTCTTTTCTTTCTTCTTTCTTTCCTCTTTCTTTTCTTCGCCCTTCATCTTCGCCCGTCGTCTTCTGCCCAGGCGCGGCAGCAGGTGTCGTAGGGATTCCCGGACTTCGTGGTCCCCGGCGCCACCTTGCGCCCGCACGCCATCTTGCCTCGGGTTGCCGCAGCTCGTCGCAGGTCGATCTGTAGGAGTTGGGGAGCTGACCGGCAAAGCGATGCAAAGCTCAAGAGGATGTGATCAAGACCAACCACAGAAATTGGGAGGCGCAGATCAAGTTCCTTGGTGAAAAAGTACTCATCGTCCGGCATTTAGCACAAAAAAACACATAAAAACACACACTTCCTTGACTGAGTCACATGCCAAGTCTGGAAACCATCTCAAAACATTCACAACCTCACGGTCCTCACATCCTCCCGAGCCAATCAGCTTCACCAAAAAAAACCATCAAATCCTCCCAGCCACGCACCTGCTCTTCCCACATCTATCCACCCATGTCACCTCCACCACCCCCTCACCCTTGCTCCCAGCGGCACATGCCCGGCGCCACGGCCACAGACA
The DNA here is from genome assembly GCA_963970005.1 of Durusdinium trenchii. Taxonomy (NCBI): domain Eukaryota; class Dinophyceae; order Suessiales; family Symbiodiniaceae; genus Durusdinium; species Durusdinium trenchii. Next base: position 372,859 of record CAXAMN010026918.1, read on the forward strand.
CGCGCTCGCCAGCGCCGCAGTGCCGGTCGTGGCTCATCCCCAGGGCACAGCCACGACAGCAGGTGGTCAACGGCCGGCCCTTTGCATCGCAGCCTGGTGGGGGTGCAACGCGGAGGACCCCACTTCTGCCAGGGTTTAGGGGTGCCTGGTGGGGTGCCCAGGTACCCTGGTGGGGTGCTAGCAGGCGTCCTCCAAGAGGTCTATCAATAGCTCCTTCCTTAGAGGTGAGGTGTCAATTAACCGTTAACCACCACTGGTGGAAGCCCACCAGCGCCTTCTTTGCGCCGACCAGCTCAAAAGGACTCAACAAAAGACTTATCTTGCATGTCCTCTTCAAAGCCTGCCTTTATGCAGCAACCGCATATCCAAGGGTCAAGGGCAATGTTCAGTTTGGGATTGGAGGCTTCCTTTGGAAAGGAAACCTCGAAACCTAGACCCAACACACGACCCAAATTGCCGCCAGTGTTTTGATGGAGGATGCTCCGTGCTTGAGATCCCCGGCCGGAAAAAAGAGCCCAGAGTCGTCCGATCAGTCTCGCATCACACACATCATTCAAAACGACTTTTGGTCTTTAGGAGGGTTCGACCTCCATTGGAGAAAGTGCTCCAAGAGTGTGAGTCCAACAACAGCAACAGCAGCAGAAGGCACCCTGACCGCCTTTGGCGACCTTCTTGCCACAGCCGTTCTTGCACAAGCCAGGCCCCACCTGATCCAATCGACTCTGACACAGTGCGGCGTCGAGAACAGTTCGGACAGGAGTGCAGCAGCCAAGCAAGTGGAAAGCCAATGAGAACTGAGAGAGACTAGAGAGAGAGAGAGAGGAAAGACAAGAATGGTTCATCAAATCCATCAGAATACTGTATAAAATTAGGTCCATAAAAATCATATAAAATCAGAAGAGATCAGAATTCATATATCAAGTCAAGGACTCCTTACACCCGTCTTCAGTAGTCAGTAGTCCTAGGCCACAAGGGGGTCGGGCGTGTGGCAGGGGTGTCACGCATGCCTGAGGATCCAACGTACCACTCAGAGAAAAAGAACACATCCTAGGAGTCACCATGAAGGGGTGGTCTTTAGTCCCATCCAGTGAGTGTTCTGGGGATCCCCTATCCTCCAAGTTCGGCACCCATCTTGTGACTCCTGGTTCATTTGCGAAGGTCTTGAGGACTTGCAGAGTTCTCGTGTCCTGGGCCTGGGTATCTCCCAAGGAATCGATGATGAACTCTCCTGTCAGACAGTGTGGCTCCCCAAGTCCTTTCCCCGTCACCTTCTCCCAGCTGCACCTCACCCCCCTCCTCCCCCCCACGCGCCGCGGAAGACTCGCGCCGCACGTGCCGCGCGCGGCGCGCGGCGCGCGGTGCCTTGGAGGGATCGATCTGCCCGCAGCGCTGATCGTGGCCGAAGCCCATGACGCCTCGGCCGAGCGACTGGAAAAACCCGACGCAACGGACATCGGCAGCGAGGTCAGAACTTCTGGGCGTGGCGCCAAGCGGGAAGGCGTCACAGGGATCTTCCGAAAAGGATTCAGCTGCAGCAGGGGAGGTTGACATGAAAATACTATCAAGTCACCTTAACAAGCATCCGTAAGCTTGACCAGGAGAAAGAAGGTTGACATAGATTGAGGTGGGTGCGCACGGGTTTTGGTGTGTGTTTCAGGTTGGGTCAGGAGTCAGGAGTCACCCACTTCAAATCAGCCCAGTCAAACCCGCCGCTTTTATAAGTACAACAACTGCTGCAACAACGTGTTGCATTTTAATCCTCACATGTGGCAGTGATCTACCACCACCACCACCACCACCACTCTAATCCCAAGTTGTGTGACTCAAACCCTATGACTCCAAGATACTCATTCCATGGATACCCTGAACCCTTCAGATCACCAGCCCCCCCACTTCAGTTCTACCCCAAGCGACAGCCGCGGCAGCAGGTGGCAAACGGCCGCCCCGCGCGCGTGACGCCGGGCGCCACCTTGCGGCCGCAGCCCACGCGGCAGTAGCCCGGCGGCACCTGGAGCGGGCCCAGCTTGGTACAAATCACTCAGGAACGAACTGGTGAAAGAGACTCATATTGGACGATATGATGGAAGGAAGGCCTATAGACTTCCCAACTTTGGCATTTGCTGGTGGAGGTTGTCTTCTTCTTCTTCTTCTTTCTTCTTCTTCTTCTTCCCAGCGGCCTGGCAACCTAAACGAAGCAACTGCTACAGCTTTTTTCTCCGGTCCAAGTGGCCCCTAGTGGTGAGGCTCCCTCCTTTGACCCCTTCTTTAAACAGAAATCGGTCTAAACTTCTTGAGACGGGGTTGGAAAAGCCATGAGATGCCGCTGGGCCGGTCCCTCAGATTCTAGGTCTGAAAGGAGGCGGACCGGCCGGTCAATGGAAAAAGGTCAGTTTCAGGGAGGAGGATCGAACTCTACCACCTTCAGATCTGTTTTCTTCAGATTGACTCTACCACATTCTACCACCTGATGAATGACGATCACTTCGCCTCCAGATCTCCTCCCTCCTCCGCAAGCGCTTGCAATCCTCAGGCGCAGCCATTGCATGTTTCTTCACTGGAGAATGCTGGAAAGAAACATACGCACACCTCCAAGTGCCTCCATTTCAATTGAGGTTGAGGTGGAGCCCTATTGCAAAAAGGAACAGTTGGAATTGGAATCTCCTCTTCCATCGTTTTGGGCAGTGGAGGGGGCCCACCGTGGTGCGGGTTCCGGTGTGCTATAGCCATACAGAAGTTCAAGAAAGCTATCCATACCTGAAAAAATTGAGGGTTCCATAAACATGTTCCAACAATTCACTCCATCTAGAAAAAGAAGCTAGCAGCTATCCCAAGCTCCAACTCCCAGAAGTACTCTGGGTTTCTCTTCACTCCCTTTCAACTGCCACTACTGTATCTGCCACTTCTTCCTTGCTGTTCTTCGCCAGGTCTCTCTCTTGCCAGGCCTTCCCACCGAGGTGTCCGATGGACTCGGTGCGCATGCGCTGGCGCTCCTCATCCATCCAGGAGAACTGGAAGCCGTGCTTCTTGCACATGGCCTGGCCGTGCAGCGGCGCAAGAGGCGCGAGAGGGAAGCGAGCGGACCTGCGGAGAGACGGACGCGTGGCCTCCTGCTTTTTTTCGCAGAAAAAGGAGGCGGAAGAGGTGAAAAAAGAAAGACCAGGGGGAACTTGCGGGTTCTCACAGCGAGTCTGTCAGTTTTCTCGTGGAAGATCCCTTAACATATCCAAACACTCCTACAAATCAAATCAGATTCAAGCTGTTCGCTGTTGAGTCGTCACCTACGAAGAAAAGTCTCCTGGAAGCCTGAGCGGCACGGTTTCCATTGGATCATTCGGTCAATGTGTCCCATCCGCGTCCGACACTGTTCGTCTGGCCCGACGCCAAGGAACTGTTGGGCTGAAAGATGTCTCCACCTATCTCCGCCTATCCTGTCCATCTGGGCCCGTGGATGGAAGAAGATGGAATAAAAGTCCTATCTCCACCCATCACCACCCTGGAAAAATGATGGAAATCCTGACTTCCCGGAGTCACAGAGCTCGAGGTGGTGTCCTAGCCTAAAATCCATGGATCGCACCCTAACCTTTGTGACTGCTGGTTCCTCTTATCTCCACCACTTTCGTGGACCACCTCCTCCCCGCCTTCAGCCGATCCCCAGCACTGCGGTGCCGCTCGTGGGCGACGAGACGCTCCACGTGGCGGCGGAAGTCCACGGGGCCGTGGATCTGGGCCTCCTTGTACTTCATGTGGCCCACCTGGCCATCTTGGTTGGGAGCTGCCAGGATCTGGATCCGAAGAAGGTCGTTTCATGACGGTTTTTGGGGGGACAAAGCCCTGCTTAGAGGTCCTTGGATGGCCCTCCCAGCGGTCTCGCACCGAGAGGGGCGGAAGTCTAAGGGCCATGGAGTTGCTGGGTGGATCTGGGAGGAAGAAGGTTTGTTCATGGGCGCTTTGGGATAGGTTTGGATGGTTTTGGATGTGGTGGAAGAAAAGAAAGGTGTATAGTAGTGGTTTGAGAGGTGTGGATGGCACAAATGTCCAAGTTTGGTTTAGCAGTGGATTCCCATCTAAAAGACATGCAGGGGTGCGGTGCCATGTGCTCTGAAACCACCGCACGTGGCTCCGATGGTTTTGGATGGTTTGGGGTTGAGGGTTGGACTTACATATCTGGTGGTTTGCGAAGGTGCAACGAGTCTCCACAAAGCATCAGAAGAATGACAGCCTATATAAGGTGCAATTCTTGGGAAGAAGGGGATTCGCTGTCAGTCTCGTTGGATAGCTATGATCCTTGTTAGTGTCCTTGTCATGTCACCTTCACCTTCAGCATGTTCCACTACGCCTTTGGGTGTTTTGTTCCTTTTTGGAGGCTCCTCCAGAGACCGCGGGCGATTGGAGGGACCGTGCCGGGCACCGTTCTGCTCGTTGCACTCCCGCCGGTGACCGCCGCTGCCGACGCCGGTGACCGGCCGCGCCTTCTCGGAATCCCCCAGCAGGGCCGCGTCGGTTTGAGTGGCCACCCGGATGGTCTCCTGAGAGTTGATCGCGGTGGGAGACCCGGAGATGGACGTCAAGTAAAGACCAGCCAACCCGGACCCTCCGTGGTTCCAACAACGGACCCAGATGTACTGGATAGGTGAAGATAGGTGGAGATAGGTGGAATTAGGTGGAGACATGTGGAGCCAAGGGAGGGGCCGTCCGTGGTAGGGTGTGGTCTCAAGGTTTTGACAGAGGGTGATCGGGTGGCCAAGTGGATTCGGCGACCCTGTCTCGCAAACGTCATCCTGGAAGTTGTGCTTGACGAAGAAGAATGGTTGACGTGCCCAAGACCGTGCTCCTTGTGAAGTGCAGGAACCATATTTAGGCAGCGCAAGTGAAAGCTTCAGTGAATAAAGCGCACGCATGAAACAATCAGCCCGTCTTCGATCTACCCTCCGACAAATATGGAAGAAATACCACCATCCTGTAAATGGAAGGTAGGTTTCCTGGGAGTCATTCCCTGCCATACCTAGAACCCCTTTGACCCCTGCGTTGATAGGAAAAAGACCAGATTTTCGGTGGTGAGTGGTCCAAAATGGAGATCACTCAGGGCCGCCCGCTATTTCTTGAAGTCGCTGGAAGCGCCGGTGGTCCCCACCAAGCCACTTTCAGCTCGGTATCATCGTACAAGGCTAGCACATGGCCAGAGAAGTCCAGCACCGCCAGCTTATCAGCCTACCGGACCGAAGGGCTGAGTGGTGCTCGCGTCAAAGGGCGGTCTCTTCATGCGGCTGCATCTGTTTGCAGGTTGCTGGTCTGCGGTATGTTCTACTGATCCATCCTCAGTTTATGACACCTTGCGGGAAACAACGCCTTCTGTCATACAAAAGGATCTCCTGGCAGGTGGGGAAGGTCCTTCTGGGATTGGTCTTCGAGTCTCGGACGCGAACGATCCCCTCCACTTCGACTGGCGCTTGGTCCGCACCCCACCGCCCCGGCTCCCACCCCGACGACCGGGCGACGATCCGCGCGAGTCGCGTCGGCGGGCGGCGCCTTCAGATTGGCGGAGTCTTCGGGCGAGAAGGTGCAGCGCAAACGGCAGTCCTGGCGTCGGCACGGTCTGGACGTCGGACGTAGCGACGGTCTGTGTGATGTTGAAGCAAGAACAAGGAAGTCTGGTGCTGGATGTTGGGCGCTTGAATTTTGGGCCCACCTGTCAAACGATCCCCCAAAAGACGTAAACATGCACTGCTTCATCCGGCGACCTAGTGGGTCGACCGCCCTTGCATGCCCTTGCGCTACGTTCGCACGTTCAGAAGGCACGCGACGTACACCCGGCGACGACGTACGCCAACGTAAGCGGCGGCGTGAGGGTCGGAATTCGGCCTTGAGCACCAAGTAGGAATCGCCATATTGCTTGCACTTCACCACGCCGCGGGGGTCGTTCATCACATTCTGCACCCCGTACCTCTCGGCAGGGCGGCTGGAAGGGCGCCGTTCTGGGGCTGGAGGGGTAGCTAGCTGGCGTGCGGCTGCTCAGTAGAGGGTGGATATCGTATCATGGGAAATTCCAGAGCTTCGATGGCAGAAAAATCCTCCCCAAGAGCCAAGAAGTAAGTGGAAGAATATATGGCGCCCCAGTTGAAAGAAGACCTTCTGAGGTGCCAGGTGCCATCTATGCTCTGAAATCGCTTGTAGGTTGGCTTGTTTCCAGCGGCTCCTCTCGGTTCCAAGCGGCGGGTTGGAGGCTTCGAGGCTGCACGGCGCGGCTTGCGCAGTGATGAAGCGGTGGAACCGCTGGTCCAAACCGGTCAAAACCGACAAAAAACGAAACGGCAGTGGTTCAGAAAGGCCTTCAGAGATTCAGACTGTATGTGTTTTGTTAATATCATGACCCCAAAATGATTCAAGAACCTCTTCGAACCCAAGACATGATCTCGAACCCCCCCTCCAAAAACAACGAATTACAGTAATGGCCGTGCGTGAAGATTCTAACTGCCATAAGGCTAAGGGTAATCGAAAAATTACTCATACTATCTCATACTCATCAAAATGGACTATTCTATGTGCCTTCGCTGTGACTGCAAGATCCCTCTCTTCAGTCCCAGCAGCTTGGGTCGATCAAAGCCTTTCGCCCCATCCTCGACCGGTCTCGGGTACCACGGTAACGTGGGAGAGGTGGGTCGCACGGGTCCGAAGAGAACGACAGACGAAACCAGAGTTCCCTGGAGAAACACTCGGCACTGGCAGTCCTATGGCGGCTACATGGACCAAATTGACCCCCCCAACCCCTGGCCGTTTCTCGGCAGTCCTATGGCAGTCCCATGGAGTGTTCGGGGCCTGGAGATACAAAAACATCCCAAAAATCCATTGTGGTATCTCAGGATTCTCAGGGTGACTACGCTCCAAAATCATCGAAAACACTGTGATACATCCAAAGGCACTGGCCAGTCTTCGTCCGACGTCGTCATCCGCGCAGGACAAGTCTTCTTTTGATGATGGACAAGTCTCCTTTGCTAAGTTCATGCTTTTAGCCTTTGGTTTAGGTGAGAAATCCCCTCCAAACCAAAAGGGCTCTATAAGGGGTCTAAGTGACATGCAGGACAGTCCAGTGTGGAACCACTACACCTGTTGGATGATCCACTCTTGACCTCTCTCAGCAGGACCAGACTTCCACCAATACATTGTTCGCATCGTTCTTGGTGACGCAGTACCCATGATGATGCAGGAAATGATTCAATGAGAAAGTAGCATCATCAACATCATCTATGTGGGTCATCCAGTGGGTGTCATGGACTACCCTGCACTGCTTATGGATCGAGTTCAACACATTGCTTCCAAACATCGTCTTCCAACCCAGTGAGCGAATAGCCATGATGGAACGCTCTTCAAAACCGCATCACCTGAAGAAACATGATCACACACACGCCAAAATGATACCTTCATGTAACATACACCCCGGCAGACTAACATGGACCCTAACAAGTCAAGTTTCGAGTTTCGACCATTGTCCTCCGCTATGCAGTGTCTTTTTGGGGGCCCATGTTAAGCCGCAGGAGGGCGTTTGAAAATCCATGATCCTCACATATCCTCGCCATCTTTGCGGGTCTGGAGCCCTTGCTGGCGATGGGAATCTTCTCCCTCCTCTGTGCTCAGCACCAAGGCTCATAGGTTCCACCAAAGAGGTCGCGCTCCCATTTCTCTCTCGTGGCGGGCTTCCTGTGAGACGACGAACTTTTGCTGTTGCAAACACCCATCCCATCTTGCACAAACGGGCCCCCCCACCATGTACTGGTCCCCATTTCATATAGAATGCTGGCAAGTTGGGCCATCATTAGGGCCCATTAGGGCCATGGATTGTAACAGTTCTATTTACATGGATGATGATCTAAAATAATTCTTTCCACGAACAAACACCTTGTCATAATGGCGATCTCAGTGGATGATCTCAGGTCGTGTTGGGCGCGGAACCAACACGATCAAGACATCTTAGCCTGCGCGGCATTCCAGGCATTCAATGAGCCTCATCATGAGGCTGCCTCATGAGTGGCATGCGAGCCAAGCTACAGCAGACCGCCAGAGGTCTTGGTCTCAAACTGATTCCGGTAGTTCGTGTCCTCGCTCAGCAACATCTGCTCTGTTTGGGCGGGGGTGGTGGAATTTGAAGGATCAGGCCACGAAGTTAACCCAGCTAAGGCATAAATCGAAGGTCGCCGAGATGAAGGTCTAACGTTGCTCGTGACCTGTTGAATGTTCTAAACATATGGAAATGGTTTTGCAAAGTGAATTTCAACAGCCTCCTGGTTGCAAAGAATGACTGAAGCCTCTGAGGTTCTTGGTTATTGGAGGGGGCATGAAGCGGATTTTTGTCGCTTCGAAACAAGGGCCCCAATATATCCCAATGCTTCGAAACGCTCTCCGGCTCCAACGGCTGAGCGACTGCCGATCAGACCGCGACAAACCCTGGCGGATTGGACACTCGCATGGCCCGCAGGCCTGTACTATGGATACATGTGGATACTATGGATGTTGCCCGAAGAACACTTATAGTGGATGATGCGTCAAGGGGAACACATTCGGCAAAGGCCCAGAACATCACGGGTCTTGTTCAACATACTCCAAAGCACCAAACGCAACACACCAACCGCGCCCTGAACAATTCCAAGCACAGGACCCGTACAGATCGTCCTTCTCAAGGAAGGTCAGCATCTTATCGAGGTCCACATGGATAATGACCTCGCAAGGATGGTGCCGCGAGCCACGATGGCGGCTCCGCGGGCGGGCCAAGCGGATGCGGATGCGCACCACCGGGCGGAGACAGAGAGCGAAGGAGCGAAGGCCAAGCGGAGCAAACCATGCAGGCTATATATATGGTCACATGGTCACGTGCAACATACGCAGCTCCGTATTCTTTCAGGGGCGGGTTGCTGGAACAAAAAGGTCGTTGGGAATGTCTTCTTGGATTCCCAAGGATAGGCAACCCAACAAAAAAAACCAGACCTTCATGCTGGCCTCACAACTGGTCGGTTTTGTATGGTCTTGCCTAGCAATGACCCAAAAAATCTCCGCACAAATGCTGGATGTATAAATACCTTCCTTCTACCCAAGGGTGCTTTTTCGGGCACGAACTCTGAACTCTGAACTAACCTTTCTCCCACCCACCGCACTTCTCCCCCCAACTGAACCCCTACCTACCCCCATCAACCGCGCCACCTCCCTCCTCCCGCTCCGAGGTGAACTCGATGGCTCGACACTCCTTTCGCCCGGTGGCTGGGGCCAGTTCGCGGATCCAGGCTAAGGTCAACCAGAGATCATCTTCTTTGAAACCCAAACCTCGGTCTACGCGAGGGAACTCGCTTCGTCTCGCGTCAGTCTTCTCGGTCCGGCTGCGGTCAGGGCCCTTTTTTCGGGCCCCCCCTTACCGGTCCGATTTACGGTCGCTTTGACCTCTCCTTCGATCAGTAGGCAAGGCGGGCGGTTCTAGACGCATCGGATCTTCTTTGTCGGCTCGGAGGCACTGAGATCTCTCTGAGCTGTCCACCTGTGGGCTGTGCCTGTAATAAGGGAGTGCAAACAAGATATATATATATATATAGAAATAGGATGGTGAAAAAAAGAGTAACATAGTCAAATGCGGTAGGTTGATTACTTGACATGTCACTTTCGACTTTCGTTTGGGACATGCAGTCACATCGTCCTTCTCAACGACCTGCCCCTCTCACCAGACTCAACAGCCCCCAACGGCTGGCTCGCCAAGCCACGCGCGACCGTCTGCTGCAGCTTGGGCAACGCTTCCTGATGGTTCCTCGACAGCTTTCCGCCAGGTAGGTCTGGACACGTGCCCAAAGCGCCGAAAACGGATCGAAAGCGCTTGAACATGTTTCAACTCAGATTGAGAAAAATAAACATGATTCAGTGGGTTCAACCATCCCAATGGTCAAAGGTTGAACATAGACGGAAACCGAGACCATCAGCTAGAAAAGAACTGCTTTGATGGATGCAAGTAACACTCAACCCCAACCTGACCGCACCAGCCCACCGAACCCACCGAACGCCTCTTCGCGAGGCGACGGATGTGGCTCACTGCCTTGCACTGGCACGACTCCATCTTCGCAGCCTGTGCAGCTCACGGCGAGGAGGGCACCGCAGCAGCTGCGGTGTCTTTCTTCCCAAAGCTTTGCCCGCTTGCAGACATCAAATGGGACTTGGATGAATCAGATTTCACAGTGTTCAGAAGAAATGGTCTTTCCTTGGAGGCCCCTTTTCTTCCCAACATATGTATACTCAATGTTATACATTAAATCTCAGCATCATTCAATCATACTCTCATCTGGAAAGACTGGTACCCTTCGACTTTCGACCACGTTAGCGCCTTTAGAACCTGATATGTAAACCTTCATCTGAAAATATGTTTAAAAAAGCGAACCTTTTGTTAGCTCATCTGTATACCGAAACAAAAGTAAACACACAAGCGTTGAGCGTGCTGCCTTGATTGATATTGTGATGTGCAAAATCAGTTTGGATGCTGAACATTGAACATAGGCCAAATTGTTTCAATCAGCGATATGAATGACCAGAATGCCCAACCTTTGTGCGTCATGCAAAAATTCCAAGCCGTTTCAGCATTACTCATCACATCAAAATACCATGGTGGATGCTGGATACGGCCACTTGGCAAGCCGTTTAAGAATGACATTAAATTACACTAAATTACCACAGCCAAGACCACCATGTTGAAAAACACAATAACAAACCTTTCGTGCGCCGTTTAAGAGACACACCCAACTATACCATAGGGTAGCCCAGGGCCAGATATGGCATACCTGACACAGGGTTTAAGTATACAGCTGTCACAGCTGTTAACATGTGAAAGTTCTCCTGGAAAAAAAGTCACTTATATATAGATGTCCACTTGAATTTGAAAGCTCTAGAGAATCGATCAAATAGGTCATATGCTTCAATGTGATCCTCTCAGTTTGAACCCAAAACCAAAAACGTGAAGAATCACACTAGCAGTGTGTAGCAATATTGTGTTGAAGGAGCGTTTGACCCCCGTATGATATGGAATATACCTTTCTAGTAACAAGTACACATATGTAAATATACAACGCGCCAAATGACGATTATATGAATGATGGACACCTTCGAAGACACGTGAATAAAAGGAATGTAAAGTCACGACGGCAAAAACAAGTGTCCAGAAGCAAAAGAAAACAACATGCCAACAACTAAATTATGTGCCAAAGCAAAGAAGCCAGGAGTTTCTTGAGGATCGACGAGCAAAGAGCCATAATAATGCGGTGCACAGGTGTACCATCAGGAACAACATGTGGACAAATGTCCGTTGAAAAGATCTGCAAAATCATGCACCCTACAACTCGGAGTAGCTTGTTAAGGTAGGGACTGACTCAGTAGTTGGTCACTTGAAGCATCTTGAAGCCAGTGGCAGCTAGTGACTACACCCGCCTTCCAAGACCCGCAAAAACGTCATTCCCCTGGCGCTGGTCGTGTCAAACCCGGAGCCCAAACGATGGAGAACCCTTCACGGGTTGGGCGAGGTCCGCCCTTTTCGGTACCAGTCAGGGCGCCTCGTGGAACTCTGAGGGGTGCCTGGGATCGGGGTGGATGTTCAGAGCTCAGGCGAGGCCGGGGAGGCCTCCCCATGTGGCAGGTCTCATGATGCATCTGGTGGTCTCAAAAGTGGAGTTCAGTGGGGTGGAACAGCCGGTACAACCAAAGTTTTGGGATTCATCGGGTGTTTTTGACTGAAGGAAAGAAACTGCACCTGAAACCGTGAAAGCGGTCGAAAAAATACGTTCCCTAGGGATCCAAGGACCTTCTCAGAAGTTGTTTGGGGTGGGTTTGGAGGGTCCAGGTGCCTTCTGAGAAGGTACTTGGATCCCTAGGGATTATATAAATCCTTTTCTACCTGGGCACGGCCAGAAGAGAATGAAAACAGAATGAACGTGAAAATGTCTCAATAGGCGGGCCTGTTGGAATCGGAATGCCAGGTTGGAATGGCAGGCCTGGAACAGCAAACCTACCAGGCCTGGAGGAAGATGTTTTGGGTATATCATCATGGCCATCATGGTCATCACGGCCCAGTGGATGATGATGGATATTATATAGGTTGCAAGACCAGCTCTTGTGATCCAAACGTGATCAAACCGTTGATCGGCCCGGGATCGCCACATGGAGCAACGATCTCTCTCCAGAAACTGCTCCCTCCAGCTGCCGAGATGCACCACCATCTTCCAGTAGGCCTGGGCTTCCTTGTCGATGCCTGCAGATCCGTCGAACGTCGTCTCCAGACGTCTGGCCACTCCGAACTCGCGCCCACGGTCTGCAACGACGGCTTCAACGAAGCCCGGATCCCAAATCCACTGGCGCCCGATCTCAGGTTCGGTACAGTTCTCGACCCTCCATGCCTATGTAATGGGTGTCTCCAATCACCTTACCTCAGGTTCGGTATGTGGATCCATATAGGTTAACAAGGGGCCTGCGGAACGACCGAAGCAGTCGCTCTGAGTTCCAGCTTTCCCTGTTTCAGGGGGAAGAACTTGACAGAAGAACTGCATACCTCTGACGATTCAGTCCGACTTGTTCTTGCAAAAAGCATTTCGGTGTCTATTGAGTCAAAACATGAGAACATGAGAACCGATCATCAACGGAAGGAGCCCCCCCCACACAAACACTTTAATTTCTGTCGTCCTTGATTTCGTGGCCCGGTCCAGCATGGGTGAATTGTCGTGTTTCACCCTCACAAAGGACACCCCAAGTACAAAAGGTTCCTGTTGACGCAGTAAGGGCCACAACCAGCTTCAAAGATCCCAGTTTTGTCTAGAGAGGCCAAAAGTGGGCAAGTGTTGCTTAGAGATCTTTGGAGGCTCGATTGACCTCAAGCACTGCGATCTGGAGGTCCGGCAGCGTCCGCCCAAAGCGTCAGACTTGCCCCACCTGCCTGCAAGCTCCAATTGGGAAGCCTCCAGCTCGCTGTGCTCCGCCGTTCCGTCCACGTCGTAGCCAAGCCTCTGTGCTGCCACCATGCTCAAAACGATGAAAAATGATGAAAAGCTTCAAGCACCAGAGGTCTTGAGAGGCGTTGCTTGGTGCTTCGGACTGCGCAAGCCGATGAGCCACGCACCAAGAATGGGGCCAGTGCTGCTGGTGATGCGACTGCAATCAATTAGCATACTTTGCATGACAAATAGGAAGGCAAAATGCCCAAAGTGATGTGTGAGTGAAACGATTCCAACATATAATGCCACTAGCATACATACAAAATATGTAGATACGAATGGACATGTAAAATTCTTATGTGTATCATCGCAAAATTAGTTGTTTATATATATATATATATGTGTGTGTGTGTACATAATATGACTATACATGTTCTGTGTGTGTGATTTGGTACGTGCATCTATATTTATTCTATACAATTCATTTACCTTCTGAACTTCTTCGACGGCAGGGCACTTCTCTTTGATCCTCTTCTGCCGCTCTTCGAAGAGCTTCTGGCTCCCGCCCATCTTGCCGACCTGAGAGACTCCACTGGACTTCGGTGGGCCCGGTGGGGTGTCTGGGAGCGATTGGTGGGCACGTGTGGTGCCAAGATAGACCAAGCCCTCTCAAATGCTTTGAAGTGAATCTGCCGAACTTTAGGGCAACACCAGCACCTGGCAAGATAGCACCAAGGCTGCAGATCCAACATCATCGAATCCACCATGGCTCGTCCTCTGAAGGATCTGCAGGAGCGACCATGTTTGGTTTCACGACTTTTCCGCAGAAGCGACTGGCAGATCCGAGCTGGGTCACTCGTCGCTGACGTGAAGCATCGCCTCTGAAGGCGGCGGTGAGACACGGGAAAGGACGCCGCGGCGCCAGCGCCTGCCAGAGTGAACGAAGCCGCAAACGGAGCGAGTCAGATGTGAATGAAAATGGGTTCCCATAAACCACCCAACCAAGTCGAAGGAGCGGGCTTTTCGCCGGTGAACCGTCCAAGTCTCAAGTGTCCAAATCTCACACCGGCACTCCTTCAACGAGAATTGGTCCCTCAATGAGTAGGCTCTTGATTCAACTCCCCTTTTGGAGTGCAAGACCTTCACATCGGAGACTGGCTTGGGGTCTGTCGGTCTGAACCAGTGGATGATGATGGTAAAGGCTTGCAGGCCTGTCTCTCAGAAAAATAGTGACCATCGTTGACCGAGCGTTACAGGTTTCCTGGGACAAACCCTATAGGCATAAAATCAAGATCAAAAAATAGAAAAGAGAAGACAATTCTAATATGCTTCTATGTTTGGTACCAAAAATCAAGGTGAGACCGGGAACCCAAAAGCAAAAGCCAAGCCACGAGAACCCAAGTATCGGAGATACTTTTGGGAATAAACTGCTTTTGCAACACCAAGATTCTACTCTACCATTTGCCGCGCCTCATCCCTTGGCTCGCGGCGGATCAGACGTGCTCACCTCGGCGGCGGCTTGGGGCTTTTGGGCCCAGGCGGCCGCCTGGACGGCTGCACGGTGGATGCGAGCAGAACGAGAAGAGAACATCCACCAATGTCTGGTTAGTAGGTTTTACATGGTTTAACCGGGGGTGATACTGACACCTGGTCAAGGTTTAAAAGGATGAGAACCAGTACCAGAAAATAGAGAGAAGCATGTCAAGCTACCAAGCCTTTGATCGAAATTGGTGCCACTCAGGGGAAACTTCCAAATCCAAAGGAGCCCATTAAGCGCTGCCAGCAGGTCGTAAACGAGCATCTCAAGTTGAACATGAATCACCCCAACTGGCTGTCCCGCATGTTCCAAGATTGGGTTTTAGGTTGGGTTCTCTTAAGCTTTCTTGAGCTTTCTGCACCTACTCGCCCAAAAGGAAACAGCGGGAAAGCGATTCTGGTGCCCCCAAGCCCAAGCCGTCTCGACATTTGGAGAACGACATGTTTGTTCTGTGAGCAAACCACATCCCCCGGGTTGTTCCCAATCATGACCCAGGGACAGGGATCCAGATTGCTTCTTGCCTCGTTTCCGGGCCTGCTTCTGCGCCTCACTCACCTTGAATGCCTTGAGAACTTGCTCACCACACAGAATTTCTCAAGTTACTGACTGAGTTTACTGATCCCATCTGATCCCGGAAGCCTGACCTGGCCGCACACCGAGCCGCCTCCTTCTTCTTCGACCCGGCAGCTCCTTCCTCCAAAGCCACTTGGAGTTGTCGTAGGCCGTGGCGCGTGATGTCCGCCTGGTGAGACGTCACGACGTCGCTAGGATGAAGTGGGGGAGTTCCTTTACAAGGGATCCTGCCCAGGGATCGACCTCTAGAACCCCCAGAGTTCGGCTGTGAAACCCTATATAGGAATATATAGGATCTATAGGCCACAGTGCGGCTCAGAGACCCAGGGACCTCTAAAAACATTCTAAAGCCCTCAGTTCGCCCACCAGGTAAATGACCCTCACAACTAGAGGGCCACGTGTGGACGAACAAAACGTGTTTGTTGGCTTCGGGGTGGACCGGGCTGTGAAAAACACCGTGAAAACCCGTCTCGGGTCAGTGAATATGGTGGTCTCCCTTGTGGGGATTGAAGAAGAACATGTTTCAACATGTTTTGCCAGCAGAGGTTGAAGAACCCCAGGATACGGGTCCTATAAGGTCACTTAACCTCTGACTCTGTTGGTGCTTTTCCAGGAGTCACAAGACGGGGTGTAGGATACGTGTTGCCGACCACCCACGGGGGCGAACCCAGGCAACGACCCACCCCTCTCAAGGTCTCAGGTTCCGGAAATCGACCCAGTCTACCCAGTCTACCGGGCTCGAGGAGCCCTTTCGGGCTCAGAGGCCGGGCCCGGCAGTACATCGACGAAGTCCGCCTTGTCCTGGATGAGGCCGCCCCCAGGCATCGCACTGCGCTCCTCAAGGGCGTCCAGTTGGCTCAGGAGCTCGTCGAACTCTTCCTCCTGAGGGGAGCGACACAGGGGGAAGCGGTGTTGGTTCCCCTTTTGGTGTGGACTTGGTCCCTAACACTGCCAACTTCAAACACATGCGCTCCACGTGAGGTGAAACACCTTCTGGCCTCAGGATATTCAAAGGATCATCACTTCACATCCCTCAAGTGATCCTCTGCTGGGAAAGCTCCTGCGCATCCTCCTCTAAGGGTTCGTCGTCGCCATAAAGGCTCTCCAACTTTTCCCATACCTGGCATCACAGCATTTGGTAGCACCTCCCTCTCTAATAAGCCAGCAGCTCAAGTCATTCAATAAAAAAAATGAAAGACATGCAGTAAAAAATGATGAACATTGTGTCTGCAATTCATTATCAGCACCAGCGGGTATGTGGCCGCTCTATCATGCTCTGTCTACTTCTTGTCTTAAATGCATCAAATTAATGTATATTTTTTGTTCTGCATTTAGACTTGCTGCTGCCACCCCAGTCTCAAAACCATCATTTCACATTGCTTTCCTGCAGTCCTTCACTGGATCCGAGTCCCTCGAAAACAGTCCAGCGCCACTGGCTTCCGCGGCTCCAGCAGGAAATCCTCCCGTCTCCCACGTGCGCCCCGCGCGGTGTGGGAAAATATGGAATGCCTACCGGGACCATCCCAGACCTGGGTGTCCTGGCTGGACTCCCCTGCACTACTATCCGGGATCTGAGTCCGACTCTCCCGACGGCTCAGCATGATCAGCACATGGGGCTGGCTGGGAGTACATAACTATGTTTAACTACTGGTGCAATCTAGGTTAAAGGCCTGCCATTTTTTCATCTGATCATTGGACATTTGGCGCACCATGATGTCCGGAGAAAAAAGACATGAACAAAACGTTGAAGGTCAACCTCTGTAGGGATAGTGCGAATTCATTCCAACTAGGCAAAACCACACCTGGCAGTAGTGAGGCCCTGATCTAGAATCTTCGTGCATCTCCATTGACCTCTCGCCCTAAGAAGTCTTTCTCCACCCACCCACCCCTAGAGTGGCCCCCAAATGGATAGAAACGGTCTCCAAATGATTGGTGGGGATCTTCTTTTCTATCTCTTTGGGGAATCCGCCCCTCACGATCTTCACTCTTCACGCCCTTTCAGGCCGGCCTGCCACTTCCAGTAGTCACACTCTTTCACCCCTCGCGCCGGCCCCTCCCGTTTCAACGCGCCGTGTGAAGGCGCGCGCACCGTGCGTAGCGGCGAGCTTGGCTCAGTCCTTCACTCGGAAGCCCTTCATGTCATCCGACTGCGGCAACTTCAAGGGACCCTTCAGGTCATGCGACCATTTCCACTTCCTAAGAGACAGAGGGGGCCCCCCCCCCGCCAGGGCCAGGCGCGAGGTGGGAGATGGCAGGGCGCGAGGTGGGAGATGGCAGGGCGCTCGGCATGACGAGGCGAAGGTCGTCTGCGCAGGTCGTTCTTGGTGATTGGAAGGCCAAGGTTGAAGTTGTTCGATCGGGATCTGATGCACGAAACAGCTTGGGCCAGCTCGGTGGAATAGAGATGCCCTTAAGACTCAAAACGTCTCAAGTGGAGGGCTTCCATTCCAAGGCCGGAAAAAAGATGACAGTATACACTGGGTAGTTCATGGCAACGACCTTGTGATTGATGTGCATACATGATCATCAATGCGCATCTGAGCAAACCCTGGTTACGCCCACTCGAGTGGCATGACTGCAGCTAGTGGCTAGTGTGAGGCATTGTGCATCCGCCACCCCACGTTCCACGTTCCCCCCTGCCCTCAGCCACAGAGTTTTCACACGACTCCACGCTGGAAACGTCAACAAAGTCCACATCATCCATTGGTCCAGGACACCGGGCCTCCGGGGTATCCAAATGTATCCCAACACCATCTCAACACATCACTCAACATCATGTCGTCTCATGTCATTCAGAAAACAGATCATGCAACATATATCCCAAGCGCTCCATGGGACTGCCATAGGACTGCCGATCAGGCCAGGGGTGGTGCGTTTGGGGGTCTGACTGGGGCGGCAGTCCATCCTGGCAGTCCCAGACAGGTCGCGTCTGGGCGATTCTGATTTGCCCTCCAACTCCTCCAACCTTCGCCCCACTCGGACCTCGAACACATGATCGTCAGACATCCGTGTCCGACATTCGAAGGCACAAGGACTCCTTGAAGAATTCGCGCGCTCGGAACTCCGAGTTCCGGATCCGCTCCTTCTTCTCCTGGACGAGTCCGAGACCGTTCCCGAGACCGTTCCCGTGACCGGAGACCGAGACCGTTTTTGCGGTTTGCGGTGTTCCGGTTGGCGTTTTTTTTGCGGTTTTCCCCGCGGCGCGGTGATTCGACCGGTTTGCGGTTGACGCGGCAGGTCATGAGGGGGCAGGGTTTGGGGCGCTGGTCATGAAGGGGTGGAACGCTGAAGAAGCTGCTGGAGACTCACCGACCGGGAGAAATGAGGTCCCGGTAGGAGTTCCTGAGTACTTCTGATTGCCCCAGATCAGGTTAGTCCAAACGAGTCCAAAGATCCAGGCCACGCGGTCTACCAGATCAGGTCAGCATCCCATCCTGCGCCTGCGATGCAGCACCTGTTTGGGGGTCCAAAGGCTTCATCTGAAACCACCCAATGACTCTTGGCTTAGGGCCATAGGGCCATAGGGCTCCTGGCCTAACACCTGAGGTTCGATGTTTGAGGTGGGTGCCAGGGTCGAAGACCACCGGTCACCTGAGGAGATGGGCCAGGAGCCCTATAGGATTATAAAACCCCACGTAGGCTTGTAAAAGTATTACACTTTGATTCAACCTACATACTGCAGCGTCACCAGATGTCAACTGCCAACACCAGGGGGCAGATGTCATCAGATGCATCTCTCCTCCACTCCTCAACTGCTCTCCAGGCTCTAACGCTTCAGTACCCAAGGCACGATCCATGCGTTGTTCCAGCCCTCCACTTTGGAAGGCACCGGCGCTGGTGTCCCGTCAGGAGTGGCGAACTTCTGGTGCCAATCTGCGCTTCGAACGCTTCGAACTTCCCGTTGGGTCCGAGGAGATGAGGATCCAAAGTCGCAGGGTAGGGGGCCCCATGGGGGGCAGGTGGGGTTTGCAAGTCTAAGAAGCCAGGTGAACTACTCACCATTGACCCAAATGAAACACAAATTCAGTGGTATCAACTGATCTTATCCACCATGGATCCCTAAAAGAGACATGCCCTCAACCTTCTGCGCGAGCTTCTTGGAAAAAGGTTCCCCTCCCAGTGCCCGTCATGGCCAAGCAGCTCATCTTCTTGGGAAAGGATTGGATCTCCTTGCGACGCGCCGCAGCACACTGGTACAACACTCAGCTTTTTGTGTTTTCTCTTGTTGGTCACCTTTTTCGGGCTCCCCATTGTGAGCTCTTGGATGGCCAATCAGTTATAGCAAAAGGATGCAAAAGGTAACTTGGAAGAACGTGGAAGAACAAAGAATTCTGAGTGGACATGCTTGTTCATCAACTAGTTGGGCTTGAGAGTTGGTGCAAGTCATAAAACCCTATGAGCCTTGTGAACCCTGCAGTCCTTGATGAGCTTGGCCAGCGCCATCTCCGTGATGATGATGTGATGGTATTTCCTCGTGCCAACGCAGTATCAGTATTCCAAGCACATGGCGCACACCATTGCCAAGCTCACCCCACCGCAAAGCATTAGTTTACAACCTGGTGACTTATGAGGCACTTGCTGAACCAACGAGAAAAAAACACGACCCTCGATTGCCTTTCCAGGTCCTTTCTTCTCGAAGAAGCTGTTTGGGGTTGAGTTTGGGGCATCTCTGAGCCGGTCCTCACCTTGGCAAGTAGAAAGTGCTGTGCATCTCCCTCAAGCCCTCTTTATGTCTCTTTATATCTCTTTATTATGTAGACTCTTGATTATATCATAACCCCACATGTGGATGTGGAGTCAAGGTTTTTCCTAGAGTGGGGACCTGCATGTGAAAAAACCCTGAGGCTTTAGCATGTTGAGCTTTCTGCCCATGCCCTGCGTTTCGCTCTTGTTGATCACATACCCTTTTCATCTCAAAAGGCCCATGTTCCCCGCCCCGCTCTTCCTTACTAAAAAGTATAACATCCATCCATCCATCCATCCATTTGGACAGTCCCTGACCCCCGAATGGTGCTCGCATGTGCCCCACCACCAAGTGTCAGCAGCAAGTAGACACTCACGCCCTCCACATTTTCTCGTCGGATCGCTGGGATATGCGCCGAGGCCCAGCCTCGATCTGTCGACCGTCGGTTCACTGGAAAGACCGTCGGTTAGAGGCCAACCGTGGGTTCACCAGGCCAACGGATGGCTTTGGAAAGACCGACAGGGATGCTCCTGAAATTGTATCAGGATCCATGATTCATCATTCATGACTCGGCCCTAGTTCAACGTTCGGTCCGAGTTCCGGGGCTTCTTGGGTCACAACGTGGCTTCCCCCAATTCGTGGTGAAATCCAATGTGTTTCTCTTGCGGATCACCCCACCCAGGCAGGTCCGAAACCAAGCTAAGCGAACCCTCCCCTCCCCGAACCCCCCCGCCCGCCGCGGTCCGGCTCGGGGGGGGCCCGGCTCCGGGAACCGAATTGCTGGACCCGAGCTGCGGCCATTGTCGTTGATGTCCAGGTTCCTCAGCCACGGCGGCTCAGGCGGGGGGGGGAGCGTGCGGCTTTCGACTTCGAAGGCGTGTGACCTGATGTCCGGAAGCATTGCATGGTTCTAGGGTTCGGGGTTAGACGTGGATCGGCACTTCTGAATCCCACGAGGTTTCGGAGGACCATGAAATCCAAAGAGCAAAACAGGGTGGTGGATTTTCCACATAGCCATGATGCTTTCGGGGCGCGAGGAGTACCTCTATCGAAATTCCGCTCTTGAGCCGCCCAAAGCGGCTCACGGGCATGTGGTCTCGAAGTCCAGGTATAGATGTTCTATATATGCATGGGTCCCCTGGTCTCCCAACATGCTGTGCTCCAACCCCGCCCGGCTCGGCCCCACTCTTAGGGGGCGCCACCGAAGCCGAAAGCGAAGACCCGCCGCTTCGAGCTTCGCTCTTCGGTGCTTCCAAGGAGCCCCTCGTGGATGAGCAGCGCACTGTGGCATTTCCGCCCCACGATGCGGCGCAGATGTTGCACCAGGTGCTTCGTCTTGTGACTCTGTAAGTTGAAGGAGTCCTAGGAGGAAACATAGCTTTGGATCGGTCCGAAGGCCGGCCGGCCTTAGGGCTCTGTCCTGGACGGACAGGCGGATTGACTTGCTATAGCGTCCTTGTTTTTTTTGGGGGGGGGAGGTCCGCAGGAGTTCACACAGCTCGGAAGCGAAGAGTTGACAGAATGTTCCAACTGTTCCATCACTATCATCACATCAGTATGGAACAAGAAGTCTTGAAGATAGTATGGATGGTACAGAAACAGCCGCCCATCACGCCATCCCCTCACGGGCAGACTTCACAATCAACAATGAGGATGGTGTGATGGGCGTGGACCCCAGTACAATCCAATGTTCTTCACCAACCAGTGGCTTCCATGGGCTTGCATCTTAAGCCTTGTATGGCCTCATCCCATCTCAAGCTTCAACCGCAGTGGATGGGGTCTCCCACATCACCATGCTGGGCTCTTTGCTAGTCGACCCCGTCGATCCTCCATGTCACGCCCCAGCCCAAGAGTCGACCACCGTGAGGGAATTCTGCACATATTTTGCCGAAAGCATGCACTTCAAGGCTTGCCACACGACCCGCACGTTGACTTTGGTTTTGCCCCAGTCACCTGGGCACTGGGCGTGTCACGCAGGATCATGGCACGTTCGACACAAAAGGAGGTCAAGGAAACCCGGCCTGGGGGAGGAGAATGTCAGAAACATCTCAAGTCCAACCGCTTGTGGTCTCGTGGTCCAAATCTTGGTGTGGCAAACGTGGTTCCACTGTTCTTACATTACCCTGTCCTTTTGCTGGCCTGGCAGCTCCGGTTGAGGTAGAGGGATCCACCCAAAGGCTCTTGATGGAAGTACTGCCAAACCCTTGAACCTCCGGGTCCGACACTCATTCCGAACCCCCAAAACCGACTCCCCAACCTCTTCCCTGGAACATGACCCCCCCAGTCAAGTCCCAGCAGAATAGCAGCTTTCTCCACGGGTCCTAAGGTAGGCAGTTGATGAATGAAACCCTTCCTACCAGAATGGCTTTCATGTAGATTCTTAAGATGACTCCTTAATTGATTCTATTTCAAACCACCTCCCCCACACAGTTTGGAGCGTAAAAGGACCGTAAAAGACCTCCTCAGCCTCAAAACCATCCACTCGACCCGTCTGATCTCCTTCGATCCCCTACCACTCGACCTCCTCCACTCCCCACTGCCGGATCCGGGGCACGGGGCCGCAGGGCATGGCAGTGCGTGCCCTCCCAGCGGCCTGGCGCCTTGCGGCGGCCCATGCGGCCCTTGCCGCTCTTCTTCTGACTACCTGGTCACGGTCAAAGTCTGACACCCAATGCAAACCAACTCAAGAAGTCACTGGGGGTCAGAAACTGCAGTGATCACTGGGGTGATAACTGAAAACGATGGAAACAATTTGAATAATCAGGACATGTAAGTCACTGGGAACATCCCGACTTCTTGTTTGCACCCTTCTTGTTGGCTCACCAAATCATCCAACTGATTCGTAGGGTGGCCCAGCTGTCTTCCAAGGTGAACACAGGCCAAGAAGACAGTTCCCCCCCTCCAAACCGAACATGGACACTGAAAAGGATTCTCATCGACCACTGGTTTTCAGAGTCCACGTGGTCCGCGGGAGGATCAAGGGGTACAGAATCCGCCTTGAGACCACCTCGAGGGGCTTTCCAACACACACGTTGCATGTCCCTCTTCTGCGGAACATCAACCAAAAAAAACAACCACACTCTCATCACGCTGAGTCCGCAGCACGCGCGAACGGCGCACCGATGGCCTCTGGTGAACCAGTCCCACGGGACAAAAAGAGAAGGTATAAGAGAACGCACCCTCACTTTTCGGGTGGGTTCCACACATGAAGAGACCAATGGGTTGTTCAAGAGAACTCTTCAAAAGGAGGACCCAATTTTGGCCGGTGACCTTCTTAGCGCCGGATTTGAATAAGCGCAGCTGGAGGCATTGGTTTAAGGGAAAACTACCGGAAAACTATGGCTATCACTCCCAAGGTGATGGGTTTCCTGCCGATTCCTTTCAGCCACCTCTGGGAAGGTCTGCTAGCTGCCCCCTGGCACTGGGAAACACCGAGCGAGATGCCGACGCAGCTGCAGCTGCAGATGCCCAAATCGCCGACCCACACGACCCATTCACCCCATGAAATAGATGAGAAAAAAATAATGCAAACATCCCTGAGATGTCTCTCACACAAAGTACTAAAGAAAGGGGTCTTCATAACCCTGAATTGCTCTTCATGAATCTCGCGTTTCAGCAAAGAATACGGTGGTCATGGCATAGCATCGTCTTCACACCCCTTCGCAGTGCACAACCGCTGCAAAACACCCACGAGTTAGCCACAAACTGGATGCAGCAGACCGACTTCGCTTTGGAGCGGTTTCTGGCTAAGGAACGGAACTTCTTGTTGGAGCCAGGCCATTCCCACTTGTAGAACATCATGGTGTCCTTGGCTGCCCAAAATGAATGTCCCGGTCTCAGGGCTAGCAATGCCCAGTAGAGGCAGCACTTCCGCGCTGAGACGGACACTCCCTGGAATCAACCTGGTTACGTGGATGGCATGGGGTCCCGGGTTCGGATGACCATGGTCTGACGAGCACGGCAGCTTTTGCAGGTCTCCAACAAGTCGCATGTGGTGACCTGTGAAGTCGAGTGCAGGTATAGGTGGTTTTGCACTTCCATGGGAGGTTCCTGGAAGGTGTTTTCGTATGTTTTCCTAGTCTCAGGCACCAGTCTCTTCCGCTCACGCAGAGCAGGTCCAGGCCCGTGGGCCAAATAAATTGGGATTCCCATCAATGGATGACCTTCTTCAGCTCTCCGATGAAGGGCTCTCCATTTCTTGGGCATCTCAATGAAGAAAGGCTCTCCACCGGATCTCCCCCAGAGAGCTGGTTGGGAAGTGACCTTCTTGGCTTCCGTGGCAACCAAACGTGTTCGCCGTCCTGGCGGTCAGTACCACCCAGAAGCGAGGTAACTCCTTAACGTCCACATCTCCACGTCTCAGTCAGGGTCTCAGTCACGCTCTCGCCCCACCATTTTCTTGGCTTACCCTCTCCTTCTCTCAAGTATACCAAGAGAGGTTAAGTGACCTTATAGGACCCTACTGGAGTACCTATGGGATAGTCTAGTTCGGGTCCTTCAACCTCTGTTGGTAGATATCAAAAACTGACATCAAACTCTCTCTCCTCCACCCAGCTGTCGGCAAGGCTACATTCTACACGGCATATCCCATTCTTCGCAGGTGGGGACATGACTGACATCCCCGAGACACGGAACTCCCAACCCCCCCCCGAATGGAGGGGCAAAGGTTCACCCAGAAGAGAGTCAACCTGAATTGACGTCCAAGGCTCCATATAGCCCTGAAGCTTTCGACGATGGTACCAGTAGGTCTTAAAGATGATGTCCTTCCTTGGTCGCTGCCAGGGCTTCTCCCACTTTCATCCACTGCCACCGTGTTTTCCGTGGTTTTTTCGACCAGTCCAAGGTGGACGCACGAAACACCAGAAACACCGGAGCAGCTCATGGAGTTGCTCGTCCGAAACACTCGCAAAAGCGAGAGCCCGGTGGCTACTTGGAAGGCTAACTGATCAGCAAACTGCTTCTACAAAAGGTACGTGCCTCATGTGAGTGATGGACAGAATTTCTGGCCACCAAGGAGGATGGTCAGGGGGGGTCACCATAGGGTCATGGTGTCCAATCCGCATGTGCCCACCCCAGTTCGGCACAAGCGGCCTCAGAGGCAGGCCGAAGATACCTGGTGGAATGCGGAAAGCTTCGGAACACTTGCTTGAGTCATCCATCCATCTCACTGGTGGTGAGCTACCCTGAAAAAAGAAGCATTCACAGCCTCATTTACACCCAAAGGTTGAATAGATCCTTGACACCAATCAGTTGCTTCAGGTATGTTGGCCTGTTCCTGTTGGGCTTTTGTTTGGAGCCTGAGAAGCCTTCCAAATCTCAATCTTGCGATGAGCAATGGTCACATTAGATCCACCACCATGGGAAGGGGAAGAGCCACCAAAACGGTGTAGGTTTTCGCCTTGTGACTTGGATGCTTTTTGTTCGATGATGTTGATGCGTATGATGCCAGAAATGCAATACTTAGTTAGTAGCATCACATGCATTAGCAACGCTTGAGTCACTCAAACGTCTGAAGAACTATGTTCAGTCTACTTTCTGACGTCCACCATTTCAACTCAGGAGTAGCATAGCTCCAAGTAGACCGTCTTGAATCCAGCCCAGCTCTTCTTATTTCCTCCATCCAAAGGAACGAAAAAACACCTCGCTCAGCGCCGTGGATTTCTGCCGGGCGACTGCTGGGCACCACCACGGTCCCTAAGGTCTTCTCCTCAAACCGCCGCGTTGGTCGCTGGTGGGTCGCTGGTGGGGCGCGGAGCGGTTGGGCTCCAAGGGCTGATCAGATCTGGTTCGGGATGGTCATGCAGATAGGTTCCGGCACCTTGCAACTAGCGAATGAAAGCCGGCACCTAGAGCCGCTGGCCGGGTTTCTGGATGGTCATGGTTCCTACCGAAGTTTCTCGGAGGGCTTCCAAGTTGAGATCGTCGCTCACCTGGTAAGCCAACCTTGAAGGCTCGGCGCCGATCAAATTGGCTGACACGACCGAAGAGAGGTTACAAAGATCTGTGAAAAAACAAAACTGATGCCTCGTTGCATCCCTTTGCATTTGCCACCATTGCTCCCACCGGTGTAAAAGCACAAGCAGGACTCAACTGACTATCAGGGCCTGAGGCTTTCCATGTCACAAGCACACTCCGACTCACCAACATCGAAAATGACAAATGCATACAAATGCATACAAATGCCCTCCTGGGAAAACGATGTAAGTCCAAACAGGTGAATTTCTGGCACCTGCACAAAATCAGGCCCCAAAGCTGCTCCGTATCCTCCCTTCCCAACCACCCCACATGACATGGTCCACGAGTTTGAGTGGCCTCGTCAGCATGAAGGATCTCGAACTTCTGCACAGGCATCTCCTGCGATGGCGAGCAGCTAAACACTCGTAGACACCCCCAGTTGATAGCTGTGAGTTGTGGTGGTCACCCACCACCCTAATGAAGTCTTAGGGTAGCTCCAAAACTGTCGCGAAGCAAGCCTGCTTCACTGAGGTTTGAATCTGTGAAATTGGAACATCGGCATCGCTCGACCCAAGACCAAGCTAGGAACCTGTACTCCAAATGGGGGTTACGTGTCCGCTGAAAAGGGAGTCCGTTCTTGCTTGGGGGCTTGCTGCGGTTTTTGGGATTCACAGTGGTAGCGGAGCCCGGCAACGTCCGGGTCTCCCCCCCTTTTTGGTTTGGGGTCGACTCCCTTCTTGGTGGGACACTTAGCCCCCGCTTGGAGTTGTGGCTTTTGGGATGGCCGGACAAACTCAGGCTGTCCCGCCATCGGATGGCGATCTGGATGAACCCGTAGGAGGATCGCCAGCCGCAGGTTCACCCGGCGCGCCCGATGGCATGGGGTCTGATCGCGAAGCCTTTCTTCGGTTCCAGAGGTTTCTCCGTCTGGAAAGGGAGCAAGAAGGGCGCGGTCTTCGCGGACGACGTCGTCAGCGAGACGACGAAGAAGAAGAAGAAGATGGAGGTGGCGATGGCCGGGGGTCGGCTGGACCACCACCATCTTGGGACGGCGTGACGCCCTTTGAGGACTACTTCATAAAGGCAAAGCTATGGATCGCCACGACCAAGGCCAAGGGTCGATCTCGCGGCCCCTTACTGTTGAAGATGTTGAGCGGCGCTCCATTCGAGCACTACAAACACTGGGCAAAAGACCCAGAATGGATGGCTGACCCTCATGGCGCCGAGCGGCTCCTCAACGACATGGACGCCCCAGAGAAGTATGGAGACGATCAACAAGAACACATGCTCACCGCCATGTCAAGGATCACCTACCACCTGAGGCGCCAACGGAACGAGACATGGCGAGAATACTTTGCGAAGTGGGATGGTGCCATTCGCAAGGTACACCAACACAAGATCACCCTCCCGGAAGAGTATGAGGGCTTTCTGATGATCAATGGCCTGCAGCTCACCGAGACCGAGACCAAGGCAATGCTAAACTACACTCATGGATGCATCAAGCCGAGCTCCATCAAGAGCTGGCTGAGGAAGAACGAAACCCGACTGTCAGCTGCAGAGTTGGGAGCTGATAAGAAGAAGAACCAGGTCCACTCTCTCACGGAGTTCGAGGGACACCACATCGAGAATAATGACATCGAGGAGAACGACGAGGACAAGGAGGAGATTGATGAACTTGAGCAGTGCATTATGCACCTTCAGGACGACGCCGACGGTGACACAGTCCTTAGTGAAGGTGAGGCTGCCGAGATCCTCTCCACCTACGTGCAGCAGAAGAAGACCTACACCCAATCGATCAAAAATAAAAAGGCCAGAGAACTGGCCCGTGGCTACGGAAAGCGACCACCTCCAGGAGGATATGATCGAGGATCCGTCCGGGACAGACCACTTCGACCGGGCTCGTATTCGGTCACCATAGCTGAGCTTCAGAAAAGAACTCGCTGCCGCAACTGCGGCCAGATCGGACACTGGAAGCGGGACTGTAAGAATCCGCCCCAGAAGAACCCGGACTTGAAGACTAACGAGAGCCACTACTTGGAGAACACCGACGAGGCATTCTTCATTGGACACCTTGCCGAGGACGTGCTGGACTTCGAGTCTGACCCAACGATCCTGGAAGCCAACGACATGAACCTGGCTACGAGGTCTCCTACCAGTACTGAGCGGCATGGAGAGACGACTCCCCTGAGCCCGGCCGGTAGGAACTGGCAGCCAAAGGTTGGCTCTGCCACGGATGCTGAACGCCCGTCCGCGTCGGCATATATGGAGAGTGACCTTTTTCGTCCGACCGGTGTTGAACACTTGTTTGTTTTTGAAAACATGTTTTGCAACCTCGTCTCCAAGTCTCCCCAACCTCAAGACATGGTGGACGCCACTTGTGCCACCGTCGATACGGGATGCCAACGACTTGCCATTGGTGCACGAACACTTCGAGAGTTCGCTCAACACCTTCCTGAACCCCTGAAGATCACTCTCACTCCCGAAACAAACAAGTTCAGGAGCGTGCATCAGACATCAGTCACGTCCAAGGTTGCTACAATCCCATGTTCTTTGGGTACCAAGGGAAGCTTCCTGAAGCCCGCTGTCTTCGAAAACGAGGAAAGCTCAGGTGCGCCCTTCCTCATCTCTCTCAGCTTCCTACTCCACTGTCATGGAGAAGTTATCCTTTGTCATGAACAAGGCCTCCAATTACGGCTTCGAGGAACTCCCGAACCAGTTCCCCTTCACCTTGGCCCAACTGGTGCTTTACGAATTCCTCTTCAACAATACAACCAGATGCAAAAACAAGCACTCGAACGAGAACAAAACTTGATGAACCAGAGCACTTCGGTCGAGTTTGAGGTCTTGAAATTGCAAGATGGCTGCATGGAACCGCCGAAGCCGAGTACCACTCAAGCCACGAGCCCTTCTGCTACTCCGCACTCAGCTGCTTGCCATGCAAACCGCTGGTCAGAAACGTGTTCGGCCCAGTCCGACTCTCGAAGAAGAAGACCTTCAACAGCATCGAGTTCTTCAATCGTGGTTCCGCCTGATGAGACGATTTCTACTGGTTCTGATGCCCCTTCAGCAGATGCTGGAAAGGTTCATGGACCATATGCTCAGCACCAAGCCACACCGAGAGGCCCTGAAGGAGATGATTCGAGCCCTACCAGACGAAGATCTACCGATGATCCAGAATGTGGCCCGCCAGGAAATGAATCGGCGAGAAGATACTGGTCATCGACCTCAGGAACAAGGACACTGGTCCAACCTCAGCGAGACCAGCACCCATCCAGCTCGTCGACCACGACCTCCTCCGGATCCCGTCCTCACCGAAAGGTGTCGGCAGATCAACAGCCTACCAGGCATCGAGATGATCTTGGAACCACGTCCGAGGTGTCATTGCGCCCTTCAGTGCAAGATCCACCTCAGCGACTCGGGCCCGACGGGACACAACTACGAGAAGTTGTACTTTCGATGCCCCCTGGAATTGGGACATCAGTGCCGCTTCGTCCAGTGGTGCGAACAGCAGCCTCTTCTGAGTCTGGAAAGCTGGCGTCACCGGCAACAGCCCGGCGACGAACCTGTGAGCTATACACAGATCTTAGAGGCCATGATCCAAACCAAATGTCAACACAAGGAGACACATCGAAAGGGTTCGAACGCCTATCTCACCAAGGTCACCTGTCGCACGTGCAACAAGGTCATCAAGTCCGAGAAGATCGGGAAAACGGAAGAGGGAAACAAGTCCAAGGCCAGCACGACGTCCTCAAGCTCGGCTCCACCATCACGCCAGGGGATTCCCTCTCCAGCGACTCCCCAGACCACATCGGATGGAACCGACCTGGAGCACCTGACCGACTACCAGGAATTTCAAGAATACCTTCGTTGGAAAAACCAAAGACAACCTCCGAGACGGGAGGAACAGTGAGACAGGTCACCCCGAAGCTAGAACGGAAGCTTCGGGCTGCCATTAAGAAGGCAACAGCCTTTTGGCGAGAGCTTCAATTGCTGCTGGCTGATACGCCCTTGCAGCACTGGGCTCAGGTCTTAAATGACGAAATTTGCCAGGAGTTCACTCTGAATCCAGCCGGCACAAAAAGATCTCGCGAGATCGCCGAAGTCATGGGGTTAACTGTTAAACAACTTAAGACCGTTGCCGAAGTGTACAATCCTGGCTGTTTCCAGAAGATCACTGGTCGTTTTCATTTGTCGCCCGGTCGCGCTTTTGATTTGAGTCTAGGAGACGACTTGTTAAACGAAGACAAACAAAACGAAGTCATGCAGTATGTCAAGGTCACTAAACCAGGACTTGTTTGCATTGCACCACCTTGCAAGATGTACACTCAGCTGCAAAACCTCTCCAAAGAGAAACGTGCTCGACTGCCAGACCTCATGAAACGATACTTGAAAAACAAGGCAGAAGGTGACAGGCTATTGATTTTTGCCATTCGGTTGTGCGAATTCTGCGACGAACTCGGGATCAAGTTCATATTTGAACATCCACATGCCGCTTCCTCCTGGAAACACTGTGCCATGGAGCGGCTGTTGGATCGACCGAACGTCATCTACACCAAGGCTGACCAATGCCAGTACGGACTGCAGGGTCAACCGGGCCTTCCCCAAAGAAAAAGAACCGGATTCGCCACGAACTCAGAAGCAATTGCTCAAGCTTTGAGCAAGCTTTGTCCTGGCAATCATGAACACGAAGTCATCATTGGTGGCAACCGGTCTCAACGATCACAGGTATACCCGGAGAAACTTCGATCGGCTATCTTGAAGGCCTACAGCCAGTCCATCAACGTGGACCATGTGGAAGTGGTCAGTTCCGAGAGCATGCTGGCCGAGAACCACCGGCTGAACTATCTCATGGACACCGAGTTCCGGGCCTTAAAGGACCTACAACGGGAAGTACCTGCTGGTCACACCGAATGTCAGGACCCCGATTCCCGAGCACTTGACGAACCAGATTCTCGCCTACCTGACCTACCGGACTATGTTACGGCCGAGATCTTGGCGAACGAAGAGAATCGAGGACCACATGGCCGGGAGAACCAAGAGGACGATGGGGAACTACCACCAGAAGAGGAGCAGGAAGAGGGCGAGACCCCGGAGAACCCAGAACAACAGTTACCGCTACATTCCCGTTTTCCCATGGAACGTCTTCTTCACCGAGCACACGTCGGCTTAGGCCACCCGACCTCGGACAGGTTTGTTCGAATCCTTCGGTACGCGAAGGCCAGACCTGAGGTCATCGAAGCTGCCAAACATCTCCGGTGCAGTGTGTGCCAACGGCACTCACAGGTAAAACCTGCTCGGAGAAGTGCACCGCCAAAGGAACTGGCCTTCAATGAGTGCGTCGGGGTGGACGTCATCTTCTTACCGACGCTTGGCAGCAGGTCACGCCCGGCCCTGAATGTCATTGACTGGTCAAGCAAATTCCAACTCATGATCCCCATGGACAACAAGAAACCAGGTCACGTCCGAGAAGCCTATAGACATTGGCTTCGTCTTTTCGGTCCTCCTAAACGAATGGCACTGGACCTAGGACGTGAATTCCGAGGAACATTTGCTGAACAAGCTGAACAGGATGGAACCTTCGTTGACCCCTCAGCAGTTGAAGCCCCACATCAAAGAGGCATCACCGAGCGTCATGGCAAGACCTTTAAGTACCTCCTCCAGAAGACCATGGACACCTACAGCTGCGCCAACATGAAGGAATGGGAAGAAATGGTCGACATCACCATGATGACTAAAAATAGAATGATGAACGTTGGAGGCTTCAGTCCTAGCCAACGGGTTTTAGGCTTCAACCCCTTCTTGCCCGGAGGCCTTCTCAATGGAGACGACGGCCATCGAGGACAACAACCAGAAATCAAGGTCGGCGATCTCAGTATCGAACGATCAATGAAACTTCGGAAGGCTGCAGCACATGCCTTTATCGAAGCAGACGCCAGCAACTCCCTTCGAAGAGCAGTTGCTTCAGGACCACGACCTGTCCTCGAGTATGACATCGGCGAGATCGTCTACTTCTTCCGGATGGGAGCCGACAAGAAATTGAAGTTCAAACCATGTTATTGGCACGGACCAGCACGAATCATCATGATCGACCAACCCAGCACTATCTGGTTATCATACCAGTCCCAACTTGTCAAGGCAAGCCCTGAACGAATCAGGAGAGCTTCAATGGAAGAAAACATGGCCATGTCAGGATGGCTGGAAGACCTCGTGAAGCTGAAGAAAGACATCACCACGGAACCAATTCGAGGTTTCCTGGACCTGTCCGACCAACCGCTCCCAGAGATCATGGACGATGAGAACAACCACGAAGAATACACACCAACTGAACCTGATGAGGTGCCCGATCAAGATATTCCAATGGAACCAGTACTACCACCAGGACTTAAAGAACCTCTCGGATATCCACGACCTGCAAAACGCTATCGAGAGAAGGGGCCACAAGATGAACTAGTCTATGATGATCGAGAGCCACTTCCTGCAGTACCTGATGACCTACAATCAGGAGATCGCCAACAAGACGAAGCAGATCTTCGACTTCCAGAACCTGAACAAGAACGAGAAAAGAGAGCACATGATGAAGACGAATTGGAGGAACAACCTAGCAAAAGATCCCGACTTGAATATCTTGAGACCTACCTCCTCAAGGTCGAGAACTTGATCAAGGGAAGACAACGAAAAGAAGTTCGACTACAAGAGCTCAACCTCCGCAACCAAAAATGCTTCAAGAACGCCATCAGAAAAGAGATCCAGAACAACATCAACATCGGCGCCTATACCATGGTCAGCCCCGAGGAATCAGCCCGTGTCAGACAGACCATGCCGAATAAAATCATGGAGAGTCGGCTAGTCCTCACACCCAAACCGCTGGAACCTCATGAAATTGAAAAGGCTAAGGAAGAAGAAATTCTCCTGGACTGGGAGACCGATGAGCCATGCAAGGCGAAAGCCCGCCACGTCATGAAGGGTTTCAGCGAAGAAGGTGCTGAAAACATTGAGGCCACGACTCCACAAGTGACCCGAGAAGGCACCCTCACTGTCGCCCAACTGGTTTCCAGCTTCCAGTGGAAACTTGGCTTCCTGGACTTCACCCAGGCATTCCACTCGGGAGACCCGATCGAGAGGCTCCTTTACGCCACTCAACCAAGAGAAGGCATTCCAGGAATGAATCCTGGTCAGTTGCTCAAACTGGAAAAGGTCTGTTACGGCCTAACAGACGGGCCACTGGCATGGTACAACCACCTCCGGAAGTTCCTCGTTGGAGACCTCCACTACCAACAGTCATTGGCTGACCCTTGCATCTACTACAAGCTCAAGACCAATCTAGAAACAGGAAAAGAACAACTGAGCGGCATCATTGCAGTAGCCACTGACGATCTTCTTCACGGAGGAGACCATGACCATGAAGAGGCCATGAACAAGATCCAAACAAAGTACAAGCTTGGCAAATTCCAGTACGGCACTGGAAAATTCACCGGCAAGCTCTTCACCCAGCACGATGACTATAGCATCACGGTGAACCAAGAAAACTATGTTCAGGAGAAACTCTTCGAAATTCATCTAGAGAAAAGCAGGAAGAAAAGAAGATTCTCCTTTTGTGATGACAAAGAAGTGTCAAGTCTCCGAGCCAGTGTCGGAGCCCTCGCATGGTTGGCCAAGGAAAGCAGGCCGGACATAGCTGGAAGGGTGGCACTACTTCAACAAGTATTTCCACGACCACGCATCAAGGACATTACTGAGGCCAACTCCATCACCCAGGAGGCAAAGAAATACGCCACGAGTGGCATCCGGATCATGCCCATTGCTCCAGGCAACCTGAGGGTTGGCGTCGCCACTGACGCTTCTTGGTCGAATGCAAGAAGCCAAGACCAGATCGAAAAAGATGGTCCAGACTACTGGGAAGAGAAAAGCCAACACTGGATCCGTCACCACTTGACGCCACGAAGAACCTTGTTCCACCCAGGAGCCACACCAGGACCTGACCTCCACGACCTACAACCAGGCCGACGGACAGTGAACAACCTTGGAAACACCAAGGAAGATGACTGGACCAGAGGAAACAGCACCACCACCTGGGACTCCCAACCATGGACCGGACAGACCATCTTCACCAAGCAGCTTCCAGGCCATGAACTGGAACACTCCCACATCAGCGACTGCTTTCTTAAGATGCTTAACTGCAGCAGTCAAGGCGGCTATGTTCTCATGTTCTATGACAAGCGCATGGAGAGCGAAAACCAGCCACACATGGTCTCAGTGACCTCATGGAAATCCTCAAGGTTGAAAAGAAAAACAGTAAACACCCTCAGTGCAGAGTGCCAGGCACTGATTCAAGGAATCGGCCAAATCCATTGGCACAGGTACCTCTTGTTAGAGCTTCTTGGGACTCCAATGTCTACCACAGACTGGGAAAGGCATCTGGCATCCATCCCCTACGTGTCAGTGGTTGACTCCCGTTCCCTCTACGATTGCATCAACAAGTTGGTTTGCACCTACGCCCAAGTTGAGGATAAAAGAACGGCCATTGATGTCGCCATCCTCAAGGATGATCTCTGCCGGTCTGGCGGAACACTGAGGTGGGTAGCAGGAGACAACATGGTTGCTGACCCCCTTACTAAACGTATGTGTTCCGACTTCCTCCGAATGATTTGCAACACCGGTATGTGGTCACTCTCAGAAGACGGTCACGAGAGACAATGTACAGAACAAGATATTTTGATCGTCTCGCTTTGCCGCTAGAAGTTGTGCCGGTGTGAAATTGGAACATCGGCATCGCTCGACCCAAGACCAAGCTAGGAACCTGTACTCCAAATGGGGGTTACGTGTCCGCTGAAAAGGGAGTCCGTTCTTGCTTGGGGGCTTGCTGCGGTTTTTGGGATTCACAGAATCACTTGGACGACCCTCGCGTCTAAGCCTAAGCCTAACTCTGTTCAAGTGGCACATGGAAGGAACATGCAAGCTGCTAGTTGCTAAGCTTCATGATAAGAGACATCCTCTCGTTTCTCGTTGAGTTTGGCACACCTTCCCTTGCATGGCCCCTATTTTTATGTGTGGGCCCCTGAAATAGCAAGGTACAGTAAGTGAATCCGAATCCCCCTTGGACACGTATTGGAGGCTTCTATCTATTTGGCGGACCACTATAGCACATTGATTCCCTTGCCCCAAACACTCCGCCCCCAACCCCACACATCAATCACCTTTCCAAATGTTCCAGCTAAAACATCCACCAAATTCCAAGATATGTCATGATATTCCACGAATTCGTGTCGCCCCCAAGACCTTCCGCGCGCCACACGCTGAAATGGTCCAAAATGGAGTTGAAGCCCACGGCAGGGAAGGCCCACCAATTCCTGGGCGGATCGAAAACGACCCGTCCGATCGAAGCTTGCGAAGCTTCGCAGGCGAAGAAAAGCAGCCGGTCCGGACCCGTCCGGGTCACGTCGGTCCGTTCGTTGGACTGAACTGGGCCGCATCGGGCCTTTCATGTCTGGATGGTGGCTGCATCCAAAGGAAGGATCTCGGAGACGCAGATGGACGGCAGCCGCCGACTCGAACGACCGGAAGGACCCGAAGGACCCAACTGCTACGGGGACCCGATAGTTGCCTATAGGGTAAAAGCCCTGTTGAACCATGGTCCCAGGGAGTCTGAGCCTTTGGGTCGGAAAAAGAAAACTGCTTCAAGAGAATCTGCTGGCAGTATCTGAGAATCTGGCACTTGGGGGATCTTGGGGGCAGATGCTCCAAAGATAAGCTTGTGGACGATCTTCCGCAGCGGCACCAAATGCATCGGCTACCCAAGTGAACGAAGCCTCTTGAAGCGGGGTCGTCCACCCCCCTTTAAAGATCCACATTTACATATTATACCAAAAAAAGCACCTGCATGTTCTCCATTGGACCTGCGCCAACCTATACCAACATCGCAGGAAAACCGGTCACTCTGTCTGCCAGTTCACCCAACCAAATCCCTCTCTTCCGGCCCCTCCCCCACAGCGCCCACAGCCATTTTTCGTTGAACCCCATCCCCCACCGCCTGCACATCCCGGACACACCCCGGACACGCCCGACGCTCCGCCGCCCGACGCTGCGCGGAACACGTGGAGCGTCCGAATCACCGTCGCGACGTCCACGAAGTCGCCGGGGCGCATCACCTGCCGCCGGCGTGTCGCGCGTTTCGCGGGTCGCGCCGTCCACGGGACCGGGTCAAGGTTTCCCGGGGTGGGTTTTCGAGCTCTTGGGCTGCTGCACACACAAGTGAAGAGGGTGAAGTGAAGGGTGTCGAAAGGGCGAATGTAGAGAAGGGCCTTTTTGGAGAGCGGGCCCATGGTATTTTTCACTAGGTTTCACTTTCACAACTTATTACAAGATATTACAAGTCTAGTGTCCGATACCTGCCATTATCTGAGAGGTGCCCCCAGTCTGCCTCCAAGTTCCGCAGCCAGGCTCCATCTTCACCACCAACGACGAGTTCACCTCGACACTTCCCGCCTGTGGTGGCTCATGGATGCTGGGCTTCGCCCGCCGGCTCTCCAAGCTGCCCACCGCGCGCCGTGCGGTCCGCAGCGCGGTGCGGGACGCGGCACCCGGCACAGACCGCGGAAGCGGCGACAGCGCCCGGCAGAGGGATGGCCACATGGCGTGGCGTGCTAGGGCAGGTAAGAGAAAAGGATTGGGAAAGGAGGATGGTAGGCTTGGTCGTTTTCAGCATGGTTCTCATCTCATACTGATACCGATGCCTTACGTAGTATATACATGCTTTTGGTGTGGACCCGATCAAGCTAAAATAGACCACGTTCGTTCTCCGTGGCCTACAAGTGAACTGCCTTGAGCAGCATGTTTGGGTGCTTGGAAGGTGTGGCGGATGGAGCTTCTTGGGGAAGCCATAGGTAGCCTTGAGATCTGGATCTAGCAGGAGATAGCAGGAGGCTCCTTGCTCCTTTGGCATCTCCGAGCATCTAATTACTTGCTTGGAGGAAAGGCAAATTTGTACCACCAGTTCTCCAACCCCGCGGCTCCCTCAGGATCCCGCCATCGTTTTCTGTATGAGAAGTTTTTTCTGCATCAGTTGAACAGTTGGTCGAAGAAGGGGTTGCAACGAGAAGGGTCACCATGTGATTGCTGACACTGCATCTTACACTACTGCATTCCGTTGGTGGACCACTCACATTCTCGGCCACTCGGCTGCTAGGGATCTGGCGGACTGCACCACTCGGGTGCATCAGTCGTCGTTTCTCACGAAAGTCTGCTGCCCTCTGTTTTGACCGAAGTCTGCGCGGGACAAGCCAAAGCTCGGGTGTACGGACATGTTGGGCCAGGGATCCAAGTACAGTACCTTCTCAGGTACGGTGATTGGAGACTATTTATGTAGGCTTGGAGGGCCCAAGTACCTCCTGAGAAGGTGGCAGTGACTTCCTATGTTTTAGAACGGAGGCTCGCCCCAGTTCAGCCCCCTAAAAAAGGAAGAAACTGCTTCCCTAGCCTTCCGAGACCATTTAAAAAATGGTTGACCCGTTCTACATCTGCTGTTCTATTTTCAAGGCCATTAAGTCAATGGCGGGCCAGGAATCCTACAGGGACTGCCTCCATGAAAAGCCACCACCACCCGGGTTCCCTGGGTCCCTGGGTTTGGCCTTCAGAATTGCATCCTCCGAAGATTGGAGAAAAATATGGAAAACACATGAAAACATGCAATCCACGTAACCATGGATGATTTCTATATGGAACTGCACCTTCGGTCCAGTTTGGGGTCTCATCTGGAGCCTCAGAATCCGAGCTTCATGGCAGCTGTGACACGGCTGCTTTTCAAGGCCTACAAACCCCAAGAGAGCATACTAGGTTGGAGGCCGTTGCTACTAGGTTGGAGGCCATTGCTATTAGGTTGGAGGCCATTCCTACAATCGCATATGCATCGCCGCATCGCTGTTTGCTACGGCCCCGGTGAGCCGTGGCCGTTCTGAACGGCCCACCCACCCGATCGATGCTCGGAGTTCAGACTCATCGCCCCGACAACGATGCGCCCGAAACCCCCAAAGTCGAGGTCGAAGCGGTGACGATGTCCCACCGGGACTTTGGGAGTTTTTGGCAGCTCCAAACTGCGATAGTTGCACGTTCGAGAGCAGGTTGCCCCAAACATATGACGTCTACCAGATCTGACCCATCCAGGATCATCTGTCCTGGGTGTCTTGTCTGGAGGTCCATATGTAGTGCAGTGCAGGGTAGTCTATGTTCCAGGACCATCCTGTGTGGGTCACCGGTGGACTAACCTTCCATCCATTACTTCGGGATCGACACGACACCAGTGCTTGGTGGGCCCATGGAATCCAGGGAAGTAGTCCCAAAGGCTTTACCAGGGTGTTTTGGACCCAACGAAAAGGCAGGGAATCCTCTAGAAGGATTCTGGTAGGGTCACA
Source organism: Durusdinium trenchii (assembly GCA_963970005.1). Classification (NCBI taxonomy): domain Eukaryota; class Dinophyceae; order Suessiales; family Symbiodiniaceae; genus Durusdinium; species Durusdinium trenchii. The sequence goes on from CAXAMN010026918.1 coordinate 410,944, forward strand.
CCATCAGAACATCAGAACCAACTGCGGGTCGCACCGGCTTCGGGCTTCCAATCTGCACGACATGCGGATCTCCTTTGACCCCTTTGAAGGTCCATAGGTTCAGGCGAAGGTGCGTGTTTCGCGGTCTTGCTACTTGCGATGCTGCAACCCTAGAAAGTTCTCCAAGCAAGACCAGGCCCCCCTCCTCAAAACCAACTTGACCTCAACTTGATGTAAGCTCTTGATTAATAACCCCCCATTTGGATGCACGCACTTGCGGACCGTAACGCCCCCACACACCCCCCATTTGGATGGAAAACTATCTTCATATGCGGGGTTCTATTAATCAGGAGTCTACATTAGCTTCTTCAAACAGAAGTTCCTCTTCGCCTTCTTTGCCCCACTGGTGTCCAACTCTCACCATCATCTCGCCCCCCTCCAACCCCTCCAGACCTCCGTCGCGGTGGACGTTTGTCCCAAAACACCAAGACTACGTCAACGAGCCACGTACTCTTGAAACTCGTCGAAGCTAATGGTGTTGCTGCGATCCTGTCGTCCACACGTGCGCGGTAGCGAGGCCACGCGCACGGAAGGGGTTCGAGGTGTTCGCGGTCTACGGTCATCTAGATGGAATCCGTCAGTTCGGAGTTTTCACGGGGGAGGGCCTATAGATGCCGGTAATAGCCTACCCTAGTGGATCTATGAACTGATGAATGAACCGCCTAGAGACCTATAGAGATGGAGAAACAGCATGGTCAAAACCTGTCATCCCGAGCCCTCTGCCCAGGCCGGTCGGTCTACGAGCCCAGGAGTTGAGCCGGTGTACTACGGACTGGACGAAACCCCACCAAATAGATTAACCCCATGTAATACCAAGGAACCCCCACTGTAACACCCCCATTATCAACATTCAAATATACTCAACTTATGATGAGCCCCACCAATGGAAAAATAAACAATTAAAATGCACCATCAGCTTTCATGAAACTCCGCCTTTCACCCCCAGCCATTCCCAGCCCCATCGCCGTGTCGATCATCACCATCAGCTGGTCGAGGTCACGGTCCTCCGCCGGGAAGCCCAGGTAGCCTCGGAGGTCAAGCCAAGCCAAGCAAGAACATGTCTTGGCTCAGCGGCACGGCCAACCAGGGCTGAGCCAGGGCGAGTTTGGATGGACTTTGTGGAAAGATCCACATCTTGATTGGGGGCATGGCTCTGAAGACTTCTACTACACGTCAAAACAAGAACATCCAAACACCGGGCCACCGGCAAAGTGCAGTGGTCGGGGCCCGAACGCTGGTCGTTTGCGCCAGGGCCCCCACAAAGCCTCATTCATGAAAGGAGAACTCCCTTGCTGTGTTGTGGTAGGCTAGAGAAAGTCACCAACTGGCGGATCCTTAGATGCCTGTGGGGCTCCAGAACCCCCAAAAAGACTCTTTGGGTCGCTTGCCGCCTGATCATGGCAAACCCTCACGCCATCGCTCAAATCCATTGAAAGCATCTCTGCTCCGGCAGATGTGCGGCCGCTGCGCAGGGTGTCACGGCCAGATTAGAAGAATGTGGAGCTGGTGCCCTCCGACGTACAATCATTGTCAAGATGATCGAAGTCAGCTTCCGATCATTCCGACCAAGCAGCAGAGCTCAGGCAGGAACAGGGCTCCCCAGACATGTTTGAGAAAAAGCTTTGGGAAAGACAGGGGCTCCCAGAAGGACCGACACCAACCTCGCGTGACCCCGGCAACCTCGGTGTTGCGCACCACTGGGCCGCAGCCCACCCCCTCCGAGGAAACAGCACTTCAAACCATGCAGAACTCGTGAAGATGAGAAATGGCAGGGGTGGAGGGTTTGGGTCGTTGGGGAAAGGTGATTGGCCGGTTTCGGACGGTTGCTTCTGAGGGTTCCCGGAACAACTAAGACCAAACTAACAAATGTTTAAAGACCAAGAAGACAAAAGGAATACCAGCGCCATGCACAGGGTGGTTCATAGACCCCCCTGTGACTATACGTTGGGTGCCGAGAGAAGTGCCTGGATTTCGGTCAGTGCTTGAAATTGGATAATCAGAAAGCCCAAAAGCATCAAAAAGCTTGACGTTCCCCCTTCAAAACCTCTCCATCGAAATCCTTGCACTTTTTCCGGTGCTTGTTCGGCCGAACCCGAACTCCAAGGTGGTACAACCTGCTAGGAATCATTCATTTGGAAGGGGTTCATGAACTCTTGCTACAACTTTCAACTACCAGCACCCTCCAACATGTGTTTCCTGGTTGACAACAGTGCCCAGAAACCACCTGTTAGTGTCCCAAAACAGCCTGTTGGAGGGTCCTGGTATGTCCTGGTATACTTGTTCAATCTTGTTCATACGTGCGATAGAGCTCACCCACTGACCACTTTCAAAGGTTCCTGTGTCGGACACATGGTGTACCCCGCCCTTCTTCGCGCAGCAGCACTTCCGCATGTGGCGCCCCTCCGACCCTCCTTCTGTTCACCTCGACGTCCCGCTCCGATGGCTCCGACGGCGCGTCTCTGCTCGTCGTCCGAGGCACGGTTCATGTTCTTCAACTCGGCTTTCCTCGGCCGAACGTGGTCGACGGGTCGGCGACTCAGGGCAACGAGCCGACTCGGGGGACAAACCGTGGATGTCGTGGCGCGGCATCGGCGCGTGGAGTGCCTGTTGGGGGCGCGAAAACCCTTGGAAGTGGGACGAGACTTGGAAGAAGTGACTTCCAAGTAGCGTTCGAGGTGCTGGAAAAGGCTGTGCAGGTTCTTTTTGGTTCCTTTTCTGTCGTGCCTTGGCTTTGACCTTTCGGATCATTTTTGTTCTTGTCATTGAGCAGTTGAATTCAAATCCGCTCGCTTCACTTGAGACTCAGCGAGTCAAGCACGACGTAACCCGCTTGTTCGCTCATCCGTCTCCTCCGACCCGCCGGGCCGGTGATCGCAGCGGCCCACGCAGCCCCGTCCACGGGCATGTGACGTAGGAGAAAGTGTGCTGGATGCCATGGGATGCCATGATGTAGACCTGTAGATCTGATGTAACATGGCCCCGAAAAGGGTCCAACTTCCATGGCTCCCGCTTCGGACTGAAAGGGCTGAAATGGGCTGAAGTGGTCGAACATGTTCGAAGAAACCCGCTCAGCAGTATCCCACTTTGTTCCGATTCCTCCTGTCTTTGAGGGCCAAAGCTCTTAGCTCTATTAAATACAATCTTTGGAGCAGATCCACAGCCCTAGCCTTTTAAGAATGATGACCTGGTGTTGTAGGGTAAGGCCAGCCCATTTATGCAATGGCGGTTCGAGTTAGGGAGTCTTTTCTTCACACACCGTCTCGTCTTCCGATCCCCGCGACACACCAGCGACGCGACCTGTGCGTTAGGGCGAAGCGAGAGTTCGCACGGATAGGCCAAGGGGCCCCAGCTTTTCCTGGCGTTTGGGGTCAAAGAGTTTGAAGGCGCGCAGTAAGGTCTCCTCTTCGCTCTGCAGCTCCTTCGTGCCGGGCGCGAAACCGCGGAAACCGCGGCAGGCCGAGCGGAAGATGCGTTATGAACTTGCGAAACAGTGCGAAACGGACGGTTTTGGGGTCTTGGCACCGTCCCGTGAGGAAAAAAGGCAGGACTTCCAGGTCGAAGAGGGATATAAACCAGGAGACTCATGAGTGATGAATGCTGAACTTCGATGGGCATTCAGGCCAACTCCTTTGGAACTCTTGGATGGCTGGGACTTGCCAGGTTTAACCGGGCCTCTGGGGAGGATGTTGGCCGAATCTCAGGTTGGGATCCAGCACGGCATTCGATGATGGGACACGTGGACCTTCTCCCTTCCTCGATCGGAAGAGGCAGCGGATGAAGGTTCCAAGCGTGGCGACGCAGGACCTGCTCGTGTCCGACGCTATGATCCTCCTCGGCCTCCGACTCGTGTCCAAAACGACTCGAGCCTACTCACGCTAGTCACCACGCCTCATCTTGAATGGACCGTCGAGATCGGCCACCCGTTTCAGGTCCGGTCGAGTTCGGAGGAAAAGAAGAAAAGGTTGAAAGAGCCGACTGGACTCCCATGGGCCCATGGGTTGCATATCAAACTGTACAAGAATTGAAATTTTATGGACCTGCTCGCGCAGTCAGACCCCTGTTGAACGGCCCTTTTCAAGGTCTGTGGCCCCTCTACATCATTGGAGCCCAGATGCATACCCCGGGGTGGCATACAGAATGACTCCAAGGCCGGCGAAGCAATCCCTTAAGTGACAATCCAGCAAGCCAAGGTTTCCCAAACTAATTGTCTTTTGTATTTGGGCCAGGATGACCAAGAGCTTCCATTGTGGGGTTTGTCCTTCTCGGATTTGAGGGTGTAAGACTATACTCAGAGCTTTTCCTGAAAGAGCTTTGAAATGATGTCTCCAAACTCTCGAATCCATCTCCTACCCCATGGAGTCTTTTCGAGCAGCTGCAAGAGTTCTCTCATCCCTTCAGCATCCAATATGGTCCACATCCTCATCATCACCGACTTTCCTCTTCAGCCCTGCGGCCGTGCCCGGCGCGCCTTGTCCAAGCGCTCCAGCAAGTCGTCCACATCGTCCAGTCGCGGATCTTTGATCGCTTGACGGATTCGCACCACCTGGCGGCAGAGTTGGCGGGAGCGGACTTCGGGTTGGACGGCGGTTGGTCCCGGCCTTGCGCGGGAAGGCAGGGGGGGAGAGGGAGACACATTGGGCGCGGAAGGTGAGCCTGGTTTGGGTGGGGGCTTCGTTCTTTGGAGTTCGGGGAGGGGAGCCTTCGAGCGTGGGAAGGGAATTGGAAGACCCTTCACAGAGGTGGCTATGAATTTGGCACACCATGGAGATGCTTGCTGAGTCATGAGGCTATGATTCCCAGCAACAACCGAAGGACATCGTCCGGTCGGAAGATCAAAGCTCTTGGCAGCCTTGGCCCTGTGAAGTGCTCTTCATCAGCTCAAACCACCCAATAAAAGGAATATAACTACTAGTACTGCTACTAGTACTGGTTACCGACCTTAATGGGGGGGGATACCGACCACATGTCCAACTGAAGGATAGCTTGACAAGTGCTGCTTTGAGTTTGCTATCATTTAATTGAGTCGGAGGCAAGAGGCCACAAGGTGAACCATGGTGAACCCGCAACTTGGCAACGGGGTGAGAAAACTCACGAGGCGACATAGAGCCCACGAAACAAGTGCCTGTGCTCTCCCCAAACTCCCAAGACACCAGAAGTTCAGGAGGATTGAGACTTATTACACTCCCTGGTGTAATCATGGATGCGTGGACAGCCCCTGAGTTCGGATGACCCTTTTAGTACCAAGCAGGTGGTGAACTCCACTTCGATGGTTCCGAGCGTATGGGCCCTGAAATCTGGGAGTGCAGTGCGACCAGAAACACGTCGCGAACCTGGCGATCTTGGATCCACGTTGGGAACCTCGAGACTCCTTTAGTCATGAGAGTTTCGATTTGGAGAGCTCCCCCCCACATCTCTTTGGTCACCCCCAACCGCTGCCGAACGAGCGCAAACGAGCTGCCCGCTCACCCTGCTGCCCGATTCTCACTGTGGACTCCACGCGTAGTCGTTCAACGGATGGTTGGCGGATTCCAGGTACCGGCGCGAGGCGATGAACTCCTCAATCGCTCCGAGCGCGCCGCGAGAACCGAAGTCGGGTCGAACCACAGGACGCGGTTTGGGACGGGCGGTGTTTTGGTGGAGACGAGTGGTGTGGAGGGTTGGAAGTGGTTTTACATGCTTTTACCTTGGATGTCTCTTTGGTGTCGGCCTTGTTCCTTTGGTGTTGGCCTTGGATGTCTCTTTGGTGTTCTCTTTGTGTCATCCCTTTTTCCATGATTGGAGGGAGGGTACGTCAGGATGGGGCGATTGGAAGGGTCCTCATTTGAGAGTCCAACTCTGGAACCCTGTTTTTCCCACCTGGCCAGGCTCAGGTCCAGCAGACCCCCCGGTCGCCGGTCGCCGTGTCCCAACAGCCGGCTCCGTTGATCTCCACGGGCTGCCCAGCTGCTTCCGGCTTCCGTTCGGGGTCACCTGGCTGGATATCTTCACACTACGTAAACAGGTCTCCAGACAGGGCACCCACACCGGGCACTGCGCTAGGCCCTAGGCCTTTCCTTTCCTCACTTTCCTCCAGCTGCTTCGCTCCGGCCTCCCCCCCCACCAGGTGCTGTCTCAGCCCAAGGAGCGTACAACCTGGTCTCTGCGCTCATGGCGGAAGACCGAAAGACACGGCACTGAGTGTACTAAGCTACTGAAGCTACTGAAGCTGTGGACCTGACTGGGACCTGGTCTGACAGGTGCTCTCAGCGAAGTTCGCCCGATCTATCTCCCAATTTGCAATGCTCCAGGCCGTCCGCACCCACTGGTGGGAAAATCACACACTCATGGAAATGGTCAGACACTCATAGACGTAGAAGCAGACCCAGCTGTAGATGATGAGCCAAATGCTTTTGCGATCGCGCGAGGGTTGCGAACGTGGGTTGGTGACCTGGTTTGGGCAGCTACTGTACCGGCTCCTGGTTGGGAAGTCCAGGCAGTAGAAACGGAAAATTATAGTAACACATACATTTATAGAAGCCATCTCCACTGCTATCTCCTATATAACCCCCCACCCAACTCTGGATTGCCCCCCCAAAAATGGGCCGACTTGGGAGCGATGGACTCACTTATTTTTTTGCCCCAGTTGGCTGGAGATCAGTGTTGAGATTAATTTAGCCATATGAATGATTTCTCACGCGAGCAAGACATCATTCATTCCTCAATCCAGGTACCAGCTAGGTTGTCTTCCAGGAATGTCACCATCCTCGCCCCAGATAATCTGGGGCCAAACCAGCTTGGTCACCACGAAAGCATTCGCTCCGGTTGTGGTGGCCCAAGGTTCTGGTGGCCCAAGCAGTTCCCCGGGTTCTGCGGCCTGACAGCTTCGTAGGTGACCCACCCCCCCAGATCCGGGATGAAATCAAGGGGAAAGAGTGGGGCCACCACTCGGAACCTTGCGGCGTTTGCCATCTCCGATTTACAATGGGAAGTATAGAGGGGTCGCTGCCAGGTATCATATATATATATATATCAGTTGTACACCTTAGGGGGTATTCCCCAAATCGGCCAACCAATTCCTTAAAGATACTAAAAGGACATTTATGGCGGTAAATGCCCGGAAGCATCTGTCGTGCCACCCGTTTGCATGGCTGACCATCCCAATTTCCCTTGGGTCACTTGAGATTCAACTTGAGATCCATGCCAAACCAGTCGGAAACCCAAAGGACTGTGGGGAAGATGCCCGGAAGCCAAGGAAGCTGAAGAAACTCTGCTTCTTTTCATGTGTCTTTCCTACGCAGTAAGTCAATCAAGCTCAAGAACACATGGGACTCGTGCAGATCTGCTCTTTCATGAGTTTTTGGTTGATCACCCAACCAGTATAAGTATATAGCTTCGTGGGACGAGTAGGGAGAGGGGTGATCTGTCACTCCATCTACCTGCTGAATCTGAAGGTGGACCAGTTCAATCACGTGACCATGTGAAAGATCCACACGGAAACTGACTCATGGCACTTGAAGAGTAACTCAATCCCAGTGCATCCCAGGCAGTTCCCACGTACTATAAGGGACCAGGGGCCCTCGTTCAGTCTCTGGTTTTAGTCGTCGTTTTCTGGAACGGACTCCCAGCGACATCGTGGGAACTGCCTGGATGCCCTCAAAAATAGCTTCTACAAGTTTCAGACCGAACCACTTCGGGCGCGGTGTTTCTTCCTCCAAAACACCCGAACAACGCATCGGACGATGTTCATGTGGCAGTGATCGGACGGACAGCGACCAAAACAGCGACCAAAACGTGGAGTCTTCATGCAGGTGGATCATTGATAGGCATCTCTGTCTTTCAAACGAAGCTCGAATCGATACAACATTAATATACAACTAACTCACTCACAAAAGTCGTTTGGGATGCCTGATTTTTCTGGAACTTGAGGGGGGCCCAGTGATTCTGAAGCATGCCACTCCATGCAGATTGGGAGACAACTTCTCTGAGCGCACAGCTTTTTCACTCGGCATCCCACCTGTACAAGACCCTGCCCTTCCACCCTTGGCCCCCCACCCTGTTTCTTATACCAGTCGATGTGTCATCAGAACGATCTCCATATATGATCCATTCCTCCCAACCTCCCCAGCACCCCAACCTCCCGCACGGCCTCGCCTCGATCTGATGCTTGTAGTCCTTGGATTGGCTGTCCCACAGGGAGAACTTCTCCAGTTTGCGGGATACTTTTGGGATATGTTCACTATCCGGAGACAGATCAACGCCAAGTTTCATGAAACATCAAGACCAAAAGCCAACTCACCTAAAGCAAAAGCAGCAGCGCACACTTTTGCAGTTTGGTTGGCTTTTCCTTCCATGGTCTGTGTTTTCAAAAGTCCGACTGGGATGGTATTCATGAAACACAACCTGCTTTTTGCGCAGGCTCCAAGCACGTACTAAAAAAACACATCCTCAAAAACCAAATGGGAAAAACATCCTCCAAAAACAACCTCCACCCCACCCTCCGCACCCCTCCGTCGCCTCCGCATCCCTCCGCCAGGAGGCCGTTTCCGCCACCAGCACGCCCCCGACGAAGGCGCCCAGTGTCTCGGACAGCCCGAGGGCCTCGCCGTTCGGAAGAGAGCGATCTGGAGAAGACGAGGAGACGAGAACCCGAGGCCTCAGAAGGTCTTTGGCTCTAAACCCTAGGGGAACTGGGATTGAATCTGCATGGATAAGAAGTTGGCAAAACACATGGTAACACCGTGGTTACACCGGCGTCTCTGGGGTGTCAAACGGGCAGGAAATCGAGTCGTCTGGAGAGATTGGTGCCATAATGTCATGTATATAACTCGGATGAGCTGCAAAAACTGTTGCTCCTGGCTGCCAAGGAGAAGAACACCTTTCATCGACCCCCAAAGCTTCGGGTCCTCCTGCCTGGGTGAGGCTGGAGGACAGGAGCACCGTGCCCAGCGTCACGGCCAGGAAGGCCTGGCGCGCACCGCGGGCGCCCAACGGCCCAGGCAGCGGCGTTTTTGAAAGGATCGAAGAACTCCAGGAAGGAACTCGCTTCTAGTAGTGATGCCTTTGCTCCTAGTAGCGATGCCCTTTGCTCCTAGTAGTAAGGCCAGGAGCCCCTCGTAGCCTCTTGTTACTAGGATATATTTTTCCTGAAAAAGGTGAGAATTGGGATTGGGATACTGTAATTTGTATGGTCCAGCATAATGATCACTTTCCAACTGGTCCAGTGAAGTGATACTTGTTTTGAACCTTTTTTTGGAACAAGCTCTTGGAACGACGGCCTTTTCCTCTCACCATCTGAGCTTGTCCAACGTGTTGTAGATCAGTAGATCTGTTGCGCGTCCATGTTGGCCGGGGCACGACCATCCCGAAAAAAGGATTGAAACGATTCAAATGCACCGGGGCCAAAGTGGATGGCACAGCGCGAAACAGAAAAGGGCGAGTAGATGGCACCGACAGGGCCCTTCGGAGACACGCCCAGGTTAGGGGGAGCAGACCAATTTTAGGCGATGATGGCGCGCCTTTTTCTAGTCATTCACGCCTTATTTCAGTGGTTCATGTGAGAATAGATAGCGCAACTCTACATACCTTACCCTCTTATGTCCCTCTGTCTCCTTTCCCTCTCCTCTCATATCCTTTGACCTTCTGTGTCTGATCCTTATCCTTTTGCTTCCTTTCCTGCACTTCTCCTTTACCTTTCCTCCCGTTTGCTTTCTTTCCTGTTGTTTCTTTCTCTTTCCTGTCATCTCCCTTTATTTGTTTCCTTTCCTCGCCCTTGGTTTGTTGACCTTGCCTTTCCCTTCCCTTTCCCTGCACTTGCACTTCAATCTCCATTGACCTATTGTAAGAACGGTGCACACTAATAGATGGCGCAATCCTGGAGTGAAAGGCGATACAGTACTGTAATGGTTAATGATGGTTGAGCCATTAGATAGTCTAACCGGTCTTTCTCCTTTCATGCCCTTGCCCTTTGCTTTCCTTTCCTTTTGTTTCTTTTCATTCAGTTCTGCTTGACCTTCCCCTGGTCCTGTATTTCAGGGGTTCCTGTGAGAAGCAGATGGCGCAACCTCTCCTCTACTCTCCTTACCTTCTCCTCTCACTTTCCTTTCTTTCCTAAATGTCTTCATTCCCTCTCCTTTCATGCCCTTTCCCTTACTTTCTTTTCCTATCCTGTGGTTTCCTTTCCTTCGCTTATCCTTTGCCTTCCCCTGGTCCTGTACTTCAATGGTCCCTATGAGAAGTAGATGGCGCAAAGCAGGTTGTTGGGGAGATTATGGAATACAGTATATGTAGAAGTAGATGGCGCAAAGCACAATTAAGGTTTGAAATCCAGACATTGCGGCCCAGAGTTCACAGCCTACAACAACCAAAAGCAGCTAGACAATATTCAAACACAAGAATGGCTTTCCATGAGCCCTTTCCATTAGATTAGAACAAGCTTGAACTTGAACAAGCCCCATTCCACAAGCTTGACCTTGAACCCTGCTCATGGGCAAAGATGGCGGAGCACAATCAAGGGTTGCAATACAGCATTTATGGCTCCAACGGGCTTGATGAGCCATCTATTTGATCATCATTTTTTTGCAGAATAAGGCGTAACACCCGAAAAAAAGTTGAACATGAAAAAAAAATTGCAGACTAATCTCCTTTGATAGCAATCAGGGTCACTATCTAGGTAGATGGCGCATTGTTATAGCTGTGCCATCAACAGATTTGGAACCCCCTCAAAATGATACGCCTAGGTAGATGGCTCAATTCAGAAATCAGTGCCATGCACTTTTACCCCGGAGTTAATGTTGATATAGTGATCCCCGAATATAATGGAAATTGTTTGTTTCCAATATATATTTAGTCGGGGATTTACTTTTCTATCTATCCGGGGTCTATGATCTATGTATTCTGAAATCACCGTGTCCCAAAAAAGGGCCGCAGAGAACGGACGGCCCCGCGGGGCCGGATTCGCTCTTTCCGCCTCGGAGGAGTTGGAACGCTTCACGTAGGCCAAGAGCGGCTGCAAGATGAAGCTCAGGACCGGTGCGGCGCTCGAAGCCCGAACGTGCGTCCCAACGGCAGTCGCACGTGGCGCGTACTGCGTACTGCGTGGCGGGAGTAGGTGCGGCGTGGACCGAAGGCTAGGCAGTACGGGTGCCGAGCACGTGGTGCAGGATGATCTTGGATGGGTTGGTCCATGAACTTGATCGTCTTTGTGAAGATGCATTCCTCAAGCTTCCTAAAGGGTGTCAAATGGAGACCTAGTAAGTTGCGGGACTTGTTGGATGATCCTACTTATGATGCGGTTCCATGCATTTCCTCCCACAAGGAGGTTTCTCCAGAGGAAAGAAGCACCTCACTGATGGTCGAAAAACGATCACCTCCCTCTGAGCCACGATATCGCTGGGGTTCGGTGCGGACGGAAATGCCGAATTGGCAAGGAGGTGAGAGGGGGAGCCCCACGCTGGATCTTCATCGATCATTATCACCTCTGCAACCAAGGCTCCCCGTGGTAGCACATGATGGACGTCCACACAGGCGAAGTGAAGCTGAAAGTGGAAACCCTTCATCTTTTGGGCTGTTCTTTCATCCACCCTGGACTACCCATAAAGGACCTTCGTTCATGCTGGACTACCCCAAAAGAAGAAGTATCGGCTAACTTGGAGCCAACGTGGGCCCTTCATGGCAGGGGACCCGAACCAAACCCTTTTCTATTTGGGATCCGGAAACATTGGAAAACCATTGAAAAGGGTGAGACTTAAAGTAGGGACACCTCCCAGTGAAAGACCCCCTGGAAGAAGGGAAATGGACCAAAACACTCCAAGAACCCACTTGTGGGGGCCATCCCTGTTCGGTTGCACACCCCAAAAGGGAACATTGAGTACTGAAGAAGAGGATGATCGACACTGATGGAGTGTGATGGGGCTCGCAGCCGCTCGGCGCTCCCCACTGGCCGGTGAACGCGATGATGCCCAAGGCCAATAGAGCCTCTTCGGCAGTTCAAGGCCACCAGCGTGGTGGGTTGCAACGGCCAAGAACGCGTGGTGGGTTGCAAGTGGAGATGGGCCGCCGATGGGCCGATGGGTCTGAACAAAATATTATGTATGTCGACTCCTTGATTCCATTTGATTCCTTGATTTCAACCCACGAGGTTTTACAATATGTCTGGGAGATTATGTTCAACATTGCTCATGACTGGCTATTCAATCCCTTTGCCTGGACTTTGCTTCATGGGTCAGCTGCATGAAGGAAACACTTAAGGCACCAGTTGCCCTTTGATTGGACAACGCGTTTCGCTTTTGGTCCATCAACATCATCCAAATCCTGACGAAACAGGGCCGCCCATCGAGTGCAACCCGCCGCGCCCAGTCCTCGGACGTCCGTTCGTCCTTCAGGCCACTGAAGGACCCAACACGCGTGGCCCGGAATCCCCAAACAATCCATGTACAGAATTATGGATTCGAACACTTGCCCCAATTAGGGCGGTTTCGTAAGCGGTGCTTTGTAGGGTCCCATGTAGGTCAATCTTCCAGTCCCATGCATTCCTGAGATTCCAAATGCCCGCCGTTGAACCCAACTCGGTCCAAATCGTTGGAGGAAAAACGGATCCTCCCATCGTTTGGAGGCGTTCAGGTCCTCGCGTCCCTTCTGGATGAAAAAAGGCCTAGGACATCTTGTGGGCGCACCGACCTAAGTGAATCGCTGCTTTAGTGTCAGTCCCCCCCCTGAAAAAGCGGCGTCAACCAGTGGGTCAGCGGCTTTGGCAAGTTTGGGGAGCCCTGGGACCTACAGGAAGCTACCTCCAAACAACCTCAGCTGGGTGCCCCAAACCTGTCTTCCTCCGCTCAGAACGTGGCGGCCCGACCGGTTCCACCGATGGTCCCGATTGTTCCACGGGAGACGGACGACGGAGGGTTTTCTCCACCTTGCCAAAGGCTTCCGAGAGGACGACCTCAGTGGAGTTCAAACCTCCGACGGGAGGTTGTTTGGGAGGAAGGTCGTTGAAGTTGGAATGTAGTTCGGCGCCGTGAATTTGCTGGGGCAAAAAGAAGATGATGGTTTGGTTCTTTTTTAATGCATCTGTATGTTTGGTTTTCTCGAGCGTGAGGAGTGCTTAGAAGAGTGATATATTCTTTTTTTGGGATGCTGGTGGGGCGGATAAGCCCCTACAGGTTTTAGGGGTGAAGATGGTCAAGACAAGGGGGGCGGTGCCTTAACATGGGGAGACCTCCCACAGACCCCCTGCAAGAATGGAAATCGTGCAAAGGGCCCTTGTTGGGGCTCTCTCTCTCTCTCTCTCTCTTTCAATATATATATATAGTATAGAGAGAGAGAGAGAGAAATGCGCACCCAATAATCATCCATATATATATACTGTATATATATATATATTGGTCATCTCTTCATGTTGGGCATGAGGACACCCCGCAAGAGAGGGGGGGAGCAAAACCCCCGCGAAGCATTAATCATTAGACTATATATTACAACAATAGATCACAATTTCGCATCGTTGCTGATCTGTTTTGGGAGCCCTGCCAAGTACGTAGACATATCCCCAGATCCCCCGTCAAGTCATCCATGTGACAAGTTTGTCTTCCGCTCCGGTCTTTTTGGTGCGACCAGATCGATAGTCTCTAGTCCTCCAGTTGGACTCCCCTGTCATCGGTCAAAGGAATCCATTCTGAAATGCTCAACCACCAGCCCCATGGGAAGGAAAGACCTGGTGCCCCGGCGCAGGAAGCGGGTCCAGAGCGCCTTCTTGGAGCCATATGGACCCATGTACTAAGAAGATCTGCTCCCAAAATCCCGATGCAGTGGGACTGTTCATGTCTTCTCTCCTTTTTGTTGGGAGCATGTGTTCGGTCTGGGTGACTAAACTCGCCTCATGACGAGTCGTCACCCAAGAAGTCTTCCGAACCAAAAAAAAACAAAGGTCCATATAAGAGCCAGCCCAGGATAGGACGATATCATCGATCTCAGAGGTGCTCCATCTGTCTGTCTCTGTCTCTCTCGCTCTAATTACTTGGAGAAAAAGTTCATAGTCTCACCAATTCCTTCCCCAGATGCTGGGAGAGCTCACTGCTGGAGCTGTGCGTTAAGCTACTGCCTGGACCACTGATTGCTCACCGGGGCCATTTCCGAAACAAAGGATACAATGCGCATCTGCATTGTTTTGGCAGGTGATTTTATTTTTGGGTCACATATGGATCCTGCGAACTGGTCGCAACCCAGCAGCTTCTTGAGCGAATTCGAGGATGATGGGCTGTTGTTAATGGAAAATGTCCGGTGATGCATCCAAATAAAACCTTCCATGGGAAACATACGTGACAAAAAAGGTCACCTCGTCCTTTCATGGGGCCTTTCCAGTCACCTTTTCGAAAAAAGCCTTTCGTCTGACTGGGGGCCAGAAAGCCCTTTGAGAAATGAAAACATTGAAACAACGGAATTCAGACTACCGTTCAGAAAGGGCAAACTGTTGTCGGGCTGCTCTTGTGCATCCATGGTCATCCATGTGTAAATCTTTGATGCGAAGAACATGTTTGAAAACACGGCCTGCTCTTGATCCTCTTGGGAGGCCTTCTAATTATCCTTTCTGCGTAGTGTTTTTGAAAGAGTTGTATTATTTTTTCTCCCAAGCACGGCCGCTCTCAAAAAGGAACTGAGAAACTAGGCCAGGCCGCCCCTTACTTTACCTTGAGAATTGATGGGTGAGACCAAAGAAGGGATTCATCATACTTGACGACAGGTCCCAAAAAGCCCCTCAAATTAAAGCGGCTGGACTATCAGGGATACCAAATTGATGTCAACCTGGTTTGGAGATCGGGGGGTTCAACCTCCCATGTGTAGCTCTTGGAAATGGTTCCCAACTTAGGATGAGACTCCAGGCCTCCAAGCCTTTAGGCCACGGAAATCGCAGCCCGATGCCGGAAGCGCAGTCGGCACCTTTCCACTTGGGGTTAAAAACCGGCTGGTGTTTCTGGGGGGTCTTGCTGAAGGTCGCAGTTGGATGGGCCCAACCGTTGGGACCCAGCCGCCGACCATTAGGACAGTTCGCGCTTTGATAACTTGAGGATTCCTGCAGAATTGGACCCTAAGGGTTCTCGCACCGCCTTCACCAAGCATTCAAGGTGTGACTTGCCGCAAACTCAGGGCAGTAGGGCAAAGCTTTACAATGGTCACTGTACATCACCAGGGATGGAGCGGCCAGGCGTGTCACTTGAAAGTCCGCATCTCCTGCGCGAAAGGAAGGGCAGGCGGCCACGAGCGAGCCTGTCGAAGTAGATCACACGGGCGCAAGGAAGGCATCAGGTATGACACATACCCCATCGTGGCTGTTCAGATGGAGGGCGATGAAGGATGATAAGGGCCCAAAAACGGATTTGCTGAGTCTCCACCAGTGAACTGTAGCCAGCTGTAGGCTCCACACAGCATTCCTGCATGGAGTTTCTGGACTCGTGTTGGCAGGTAGGTTCTTTTCATGACTTCCTTTGACTTCTTTCGGCATGAACGTGCACTCCGGCTTCGTCCAACGCCGAATCCCCACGCACGGACGCCAACACCAACGGCCAAACCGTTGTTTGGTGCAACACGCTGGTGCGACACACGACGTGCGACACACTCGTGCCAAACACAGATGGGACCCTCGTGTGGGTCCACTCTTGCCGGACACTCTTTTTTGTGCGACATTCTGGACAGCGTTGACAAACACACTCTTGTAGGGCACTCTTGTGGGACATTCTTGTGAGACGTTCGGACACTTTTGCAGCACACTCTTGCGCTCTTGTGGGATACTCTTGTAGGGAACTTTTGTGGTAAGCCTTTGAACTCTTGTGGGGGACTCTTGCTGACATATTTTGCATGGGGTCTTCAAAACAAGAACTTCACCTGAGACTTCCTCCCAAAAGCCACACGCCAAGTCTTCAAAACGAGCATTTAGAACGCTTGGCCACACGCCAAGTCGCCAAAACAAACATTTCGCACGAGACTTCCTCCAAAAGTGATGAGGGAAACCTCATCAGTGCGAACACATGAGCAGCCCTGCCAAGAAGTATTGCAATCCAAGCCCGCCCCGCGTTGGAATATTGACATGTCGCCGCCTAACCCAGATCCAGCAAAGTCGCGCATGTACCTATATATACCTACAAGTCACAATAGCACTGGCACAGCTTCGAGGCAAGAGCTCCAGAAAAAAACCGGCACAGTGACGCCAGACGCACAGACCGTCACAGACCTCACAAAACGCAGCCTCACTTGCCTCGTGAAATCAGCCTTCACTCTTCATCACGTGTCCACGCGATTTCATTGCAGACTGCCTCCGAGTCAGTTTCCTCCAGCGACTGGATTTGATCGGCAAACTCGGGTCGTTCCCTATATTTGGTCTAATCCTACCCTAGCATAGCCATGCATAGCCATGTAAAGCCATGCATGCATACCCTAGTTCGCAGCAACTCCCCCTTGGGACAACAATGCATGGCATGTGGGGCAGATGTGTCAGGTATGTCAGGTACAACCCACAAACCGGGGGCCAACCCCAGACCATGCCAGGGACAACAGCCCCAAACCCTCCACGCCTAGGGTCTTTCTCCAGGGTGGGTGGGTGGGTGGGTAGAAAAACAGGCAATCCAGCTCTAGCTCTGAAGCAACAAACCAAACAACACCAAAGACCCCAACAACCGCTGAAAGGGACTGCAGGTGCATTGTTCCAAAGCAGCACTCCAAGTGGTGACTCAGCAAGTCGGTTGAGTCCCTTTCCCCAGACTGACGATCAACGGGAACGCTCTCTGCTTCGAAGCACCCACGACCGAAACCCCCTCACCGCCGTGTCACCGCCGTTCCCGCTGAAAACCCCCCAACCGTCCGATCCGCCCGCCGAAACCGCGGTGGCCGAGCTATGCGCCGACGCCGAGCGCGCCTCCTGGAGGCAACGGTTGAAATGCACGAGCTATGCAGAAATGCAGGTTCGAGGGCCTCACGAACGAACGTCCCCTCGTCGAATTGGGTCACTCTTGCACCGCCGCAGGGCGCCGAACGGCAGCGTCTGCGCTGCCTGAGTCGCGTGGCGTGTGGGCTCCGGTGTGCGAAGCCGTGGTCACGCGCAGGTTCGAGAGAATCAAAAGCCATCTTGCAATGAGGTGGTGCTTTCCAAACACCTTCACTTCTCCACCCAGTGCACCTCCTCTTCCACCTCCAAGAAGGTCTTCCTCACGACCAGCTTTCCGCTGCTCGACGCCTCCCGCGCCACGTGCGCCGCCGCCTTCGGCGCCGCCGCCTTCGGCGCCGCCTTCGGCCCGCGGGCCCCGCGGACGAAGCGGGGCGCCATCTCGAGGAGGTTGGGCGCACTGCTGCCCCCGTGCAGGCGCCGGTACGCGCCCTGCAGGAGAGATGTGAGCGGTTTTTAAGCGGTTTTTCTCAGAGGTAAGGCTCAGACCGCAGCGGCTACAGAAGTAAATGGATGTTCACACCAAGTGTCTGATAAAAAAAAGGAGGGTGCATGCAGCAAAGTCAGTGTCTATCTTTGCTCTCGTTCACTCGCCCGCAGCCACAAACCATACGGCCCCGCCCTACTTTCGGCCCAAGTGTACTTATTATAGTATACTTTAGTAGGTGTATATACAGTGTAGGCTAGGTGTTTAGATTCATGGTTTAGAGTCTAAAATACCAGGAACATCCAGGAACTGCACCAGGACCATCACAATCTGATCTCGTTTGACCGTCGGATGGTCCCAGGTTCGGCTTTTCGGACCTCGCGGACCTCGCGGACCTCGCAGCTCCACTCGTCGTCCCTCGCACCTTCTGGGCGCCAAAGGCCTGTAGTAAACGCTCCTTCTTGGCCTCCCATTCCCGACGGAGCACCGCACACCTTCGTCCCACGGCGGTGCGAGTGCGAGTGCCGCGGTGCGACCCACTTCGTTCGAGCCCCGTTCGGCGTTCGGACGAACGGTCCGAACGGTCAATTCGTCGCTTGTTTGCGGTGAGTCAGGGTGCTCTTCTGTAGACATGGAACGACATGTCGGCGTTCGCGTCACCCAAAAATCGGTCGAAATGGCTTGGATCTTGGTGAGAGTTTTTTGGGTTCTCTTGGGACGAGGGTGGAGGACGCCTCGAGGTGAGGATCAGAGGTGTTTTCTGGGTGAGGGTGGAATGAATGGAGAATCAAAACTTCTGAAGCGACCCCTGTTGGAAGGGCGTGACACTCAAGAGGGCCTAGCAGCCGGTGGAGCGGTCGGAGCAATAGATTTCCCCACTGCTCACCAGGGATTTCAGCAAGAGCAATATAAGTTGATGCACGGCTCAAATCCAGTGACGCCTAATTATTCATCTGCCACTGAGCTAGCTAAGCACTCCCTGTAAGGAAATTGCCCAGCCTTACCATGGTATTTGCAGCCCAAAGCACTGGTAAGGCACCAGCCGCCGACCATCCAACCGCTGCACGCACGTGCTCAACGGGCTCGTCGCGTCGGTACCGGGCTCGTCGGTCTCGGTGCTCTCGGCAGGCATCGCGCGTGAAAAGCAGCGCAGGAAGCTCGCGAGCTGGAACTTGCCCTCCTGCAGGGTGGGGAGCTCCGAGAGCTCCGGCACCAAAAAGAAGAACAGCTACGACATCATGCAGCATAGATCGAAGTGCCAACCTTGGGGACCTTGAAGGACCTTGAAGGACCTCAAGAGACACCCCTTAACCTTGAAGCTCTTTTGGGTGGCTATGATTCATAGGCACCCGCCCAAAATCAAGAGGGGGGTCCTGGTAATACGATTCCGGAGTGGGAACGTCGATGTGAGGGAGCGGCGTGCAGCTGCCAGTGGACTACACTAAGCTGGTCTCCAATTTCGGTGGTTTTGGGATGGACGGGGGGAAGACGATTTGGGTTGAACAATATGTTGAAGTGGTGACTTTCCCATCAAGCAGTGTCTTCTGTTGAGCGACTCTTCATACATGGAAACTGGCAAGATCCACACTAAGACCATCCGTGTGAAACCTTTTGAGGAGTGACCAATCATCTAAGAATGCCTGTTGTTGTTGTTGTTGTTGTGGTGGTCGTCGTTGTTGTTGTTGCTTCTTTTCATCCTTGGATGATCCAGAGTGAATCATGTGGCTACCAGCTGCGGGCGCCCTGGAGTGATTCGGATCTAAGAGGCCGCCCAGGTGTGAGTCTTCGGCCCAACAGATCAAAGCACCGGGGAAATCCCTTGGTTTGATCCACTTCGCCTTCCCAGAACTCTAAGCATCCGCATCATATTTCTCTACCCTAACAATCCAAGACTCAATGGGATAGACCTGGTTGGGGTGTAAAATCCGTCAAAAGCAATGGTGGCTCGGTATAAAAAAAATGCATGCCCTTCTCTCACTTGGTGAAGGCCCACGGGCCATGTTTCATCCCGTTTGGCTCGGCTCCTCGGGTTCATAGTGGCTCCAACACCTCCAGTCCAACGGCCCGCTGAGCACCACGGTGGCGAGGCGCGGAGCTTCGGTTCTCCGCATCGGCACCAAGGGAGCACCGTGGTGAAAGTTCCGAAGGCCCAGGATGATGTAGTGCCTCCTGGAAGGGGGGCAAGGCCGGGCCGGTCTGTATGGTTATCATACAAAAAGCACCCTTCCAACCCAGGTCTGGTCTCCTTTCAATGGAGGGTTGGGAAGGTGACCTGTGAAGTCGGTGCTGGTAGTGGCTATATGAGATGGCATGGCATCCACAGATGCGCCTCAAAAACCGGTCTTCCACGCTGACCCGTCTTCACTCCTTTCAGTTTGAATCACCAGAGTGTTGGGCATGGTCCGGTACCCACCTGGCTTTCATCCCCAAAAAGGCTCTACACCCGGGAAGGTGGAACCTGATGGCGGTCAGACCAGCTTCCTCTACAAACCAGTGGTTTCCAATGGTTTTCAGGGTCCATGTGGCCCTCTTCCAGGGCGTAGAACCTGAAAACCCTGGCGGTCATTTTTGGAAGAAATCACCTCCTGAATGTGTTGCCCCCGATTTGGCCCCGTTGGGCAGAAAATGCGGCCTTTTCCGACGGTCCTGGGTTTAGGAGCCTCCCCTGCACAAGCCCAGACCGAGCTGTGCCCCGCTCGTTCCTTCTTCGCTTCTTCTCGGCCCGTTCCTTCTTCACGCCGCGCCGCCGTCACGCTCCACTCGCCCCCCCCGCTCCGGTCGAGCGCTCGCATCTCTTGCACATGCGGACGGTTCATCCATCGGTCGATGCACGCGCGGCCCATGCTGGTCATCGTCGGAAAGAGCAACGAGGGAGCTGCCCAATGAGCCTTCGGAGGCACCGTAGCATCGGGGCGGTCCCATACCCCGGTCAGTTCCATGCCCAAGGTTGGAGGAGAAGTTGAGTGAGTGCGGAATTTTCACCAGCCCTCCAGAAAAAATGGTCCTGTCCTCTCACAGGCTGGGGTCAAATTGTGGGCTATTTTGGTAGGGGCAGGACATTGTGCACACTAAAGGTGGGTGCCGAACCTTTGGAGGGAAGATAGGTTGGGTTTGACATTCTCCCATGCCCTGTGCCAGTGGATGATGATGAGTAAAGACTCAACAGGTCATGACACACAACCACGCTCTACGTGGGGGGTGTTTTCCCAAACCCAATTCGATCAGGGCGCCCACTTCTCCTCAGGCATGTGGAAGAGGACGATCACTCGGGCATGGGACGGCGAATCCTTTTCCAACCGGGAGATCACCAAGTACTCCTGGTGACGGTGCGGGAACTCCGAGGCTCGCAGACCCTGTTGGTTCATGTTTCATTCATTTTCCGCACATATGAAGAAGGTGTTTCAATTCAAATGGTGAGGGTCAGTTCGATTAATCCACATTCTGCATTATTCAGAGCTCTATTCCGGGCTGCTCCCACACCCGAACCGACTCAGTCACTGCGACCGGGACATGTAGAAGGCTTCAGCCCGTGTCGGTCGCACAGGGGACGACACCCATTCCGGTCCCACCAAGCTGCACAAGGAAGAAACCGAACGGGGAGATCGTGTCACAAACCTACTACCTAGGGAAACAAGATACCAAGAAAGCGTAGTACATTAGAAAAAGGCAAAAGTTTTTAGGAGCCTACAAATTGTGAGTGTTTTGATGTATTTTGCTTCTCTAGGTAGGCAGCTGGCACAGTTGGAAGATCCAGGCATACAAAACAGTACACCTGTGAGTCTGCGAACTCGACCGTCAGCTCTAGTTCGCAATTCCTGAAGCCAACCCAACTCTCGCTTCATCTCCTGCTGAGCACCATGATCCTGAAAGTTCGCGTAGCTGGCGTCGCCCGGGGATGGCCAATCGCGGCGCAGGACGTGGTGTGCCGCCACAGCGGTCTCGTTGTAGAAGAAGGTGTTGATGAAAGGACCTGGACGGCGGAAAGCGTGGTTTCCGCGCGGGGTTTGAGAAGTCTCTGGGAAGGCGCGACGCCAGCTCAGGCAGTGGAACACCCCTACAAAGGACCGACGTCATGGAATAGATGTTCAACTCCTCACATGAAGAGGTGCTACATGGTGTTACAATCCATGTCTGGCAGGGGGGTGTTATTACAAACCTGCGGCCTCCTGCGATGCAGGAGGAACAAAGTGAACGAAGGCGCCTGTCATCCCAAGATGTTGCAACTAAAAGGCTGATCAGTTTGAAGTGGATTCACCCCATGCCAATGCCAGGACCCTCTTGGACTTTGTTTTGGGACCCTGACCGGTGGTTTCTGGACACCCGTTGTCAGGAAACATCTATCCATTGCGGGGTGCTGGTGGATTCACTTCCATCTTCATCCATCTTCACCGCCACTTTGGGCTGCGACGTTTCAGAAGTTGCACCAGTTCAACGAGAAATGCTCCCCAACCTAGGCTTTTCCTCCCACAGCACCATCTTTGCTTGTATCGTCTGCCCCCGGGATCGAACGCTCGTCATCCGGCCTGCAGCATTGCCGAAGAGGATGAAGCCAAGGCGCAAGATCCTACAACACGACCGGGAGAAAAAACGGGAACGGGCATTTGTAGGCCAGGGGTGGTTGATTTGGGGTCAACATGTTTTAGGCCAATACATTGGAGCGTTTGGGAGATCTGGGATGCAGATCTCCAAAGCTCAGACCGTGGGGCTGGGTCCGAGCAAAAGGCCCCCGAGACCCCAAGAATGGCTCCAGCAGTTTTGCTCTAGGGATTTCAGGTTGTGAGTTCCAACTTTGGCCGGACATGTTGTGTATACGTCACTCTGAGGTCACTCCGCACGCGATATGCATTTTGCAAGGGTGCTGTTGAACTGCTCGGAAGTGTTCATGAGGACCCCCAAAAATTGGAGTCCCAAGCAATAGGCCGTCATTCACTTCATGTCATTGTTGGATAAGGATCATGGACCCGAACCAATTGGGCCATGTTGGTTTGCTAATAAAGCCTGGTCACCCTTTTTAGATCCTTTGGGCTGTGACCCAACCTACGGGTCATGGCACCAAACCCATCAGGACAGGTCTTTCCTGGTGGTCTTTCGCTACATGGTGGACCAGGGACTGGTCGGACTGACACACCATCTTTTTTTAGGCTGAATCCCGCACAACCAGCTGTTTTTACGGATTTTAGACTCGAGCACGTCGGTCGCCCTATCCAGTAAGTGGAACTGTGAGTGGATGTGGATGTGAATGGGGCACCGGACTTCCTCCATGGATAGCACCCCGACATTCCCTTAAATTATACTGCGGCTGATAAATGTGTCACGATGTTTTTCAGAGCAGTTCCCCTTTAGGATCTACAAACATCTATATTTAGTGACCCCCCCAAGACACTGCACCCAATGAAACCTGCTGAAACCTACTGAAACCCTGGAG
The DNA here is from genome assembly GCA_963970005.1 of Durusdinium trenchii. NCBI lineage: Eukaryota > Dinophyceae > Suessiales > Symbiodiniaceae > Durusdinium > Durusdinium trenchii. The sequence goes on from CAXAMN010026918.1 coordinate 433,738, forward strand.
CTTCTTGGGCCCGGTGGCATTCCACAGAAACCTCACACGAGGTACAACACCGGGGTCACCATCTCAAGGGGCAGACCCCCTCTCATCTCTCACTTCCCGCTCCCAGGTTCCATAAGTAGGAGGTCTCCAAGACCAAGGCATCTCCGGGCATCAGCGTCTCCTCCAGTAGTCGCAGCCGTGGGAACTGCCCTGGGGTTGAAGTCGTCCCATCCGGATGGGCCATGGAGGTGAGGTGAGGGGCATTCCGGATGGTACCCTCCATGGAACTGCTGGGACTGAATCTTCAAGAGCTGGGAGGACTGCGAAAGGCAAAGGAGTCAGGCTGAAATAAGGGAGTTGACGTCCTCCAGTATCCAGGATCGATGACGCTTTGCATTTGAGCCACCCTAACGCAAACACTCCCTGGAATTATCAGTTACGTGGATGGCATGGCCCCTTGGATGACCATGTTCATCAATGCTCCTTTATATAATTAGATGGCTTTCCTACTTCCCTCGTCCCTGCAGGCCTTGATGCCCTGCAGCCCCTCCACTCAAGCTCACGGTCCCCGGGTGGGGGCCGTCGATGCACGGCGCCCGGTGGGGTCCTGCAATTCGATCTTCACCTGCGTGGAGCATCGATCATGAAACTCGCCTGGTGAGGCGCGAGGCCAGGCGCGAGGCCAGTGTGGAGCCGGTGTGGAGGGAAAGCTCGACCCGGTGCTTGGAGGTTTTTTGGGGGGTTGTTAGACCGGAAGCGTGGCTGGAAAAGAAGGGACCAAGAAAAGGAAAGCTGGGTAGTCTTGAAATGACTGGCAACCAGTGGGGTGTCTAATGTGTCAGAAGTTGTTCCGTGAAGAGTGGTTGGTTGGGTTTGCCCCGACTTGGGGTTCAATGCACACCATTTGGTGGCCTTCAAGTGATGAGAGATGCAAGGCCATTGAATTCCTCCGCAACAAAACTGCGGAAATGTCATGTCATGAATTGATATACCTACATCGACCCCAGGTCAACCACCCCTGGCCTGATCAGCATACCTGGCCGCTACATACCACTACAGCCCCCACAGCCCAGTACTCTACGTCGACCAGGTCCGACTCCCGCTTCTCACCTCGCACTTCAGGTCTCACGAGGAGTTCGCTTGGATCCTCTGGCATCTTCTGGATGAAGACGTTCCGGAAGTCCTAGTTCGCTCCACTTCTTGACGCCCGCTTCGAGACGAAAACAGGAGCAGGCGAGGGACGCGCGCCCTGTCGGGGACGGGCTTAGAGGGACGAAGGTGACTTCGACCCAGCAACCGACGAAAACGAAGAGGAGAAGGCTTTGACATGCTTTGAGTCCCTGGAATCGTCTTTCTGTGGTTACATGCTTTACATGGAGTTCGCCCACAGCTCCATTATATTCGGAACATGGTCTTCCTTTCGGGGCCATTCAAGTCCACGTGAATTCCATGTTGAAGGCCTCCCATGGCCGTCCTATAGTCATTCTCCCGGGTTGGTATACCTACTGTAAATCTTCCGACTCTGCGGAATGTCCACCTGTTTCGTCCATAAAACCAGCCCAAGGGGCAGTGTGTTTGCAACAAAAAATAGTTGGAAGAGTATCCACCACCATGACTGAGTGTCCTCAATGTCCTGAGTCAATCTGACACACTTCATCCCAGAATCCAGGAAGAACCGGGATTTCTTGCAAGTCTCTCCAAATCCCCGGAGTCTTCCCCACACCTTTAGGTCACACACCTCGTTGCTGATATCAGCCCTGAGGACTTGAGAGAGGCACAGCACAAAGCTTGGCCCACCTTTTTTCAGCAACCTCCCCTTAAAGACTTGAAAAAAAATTGCCCTACTGCCACAAAACCTCATGATCGATCACCCAACTCCCAATCACACCTTTCTCACCTTTAGGCAACCTCACCACCATCCTTGCACCAAAAGCGGCCTCCCTCATCTCCAAGCGTCGAACTTCAGGAGGAGTCCCCCCAACCGACAGCACGGCGGGCACAGCCGGTGCGACAGCACTGCGTCCCGTTGCACTGAAGCCACCGTCCAGCCCTCATCGGAGAAGCCACCTGAGCTCGAGCCAGAGGCGTCGGTCTCGCACGCGGGGGAGGAAGAAAGCTCGTGGCAACCGAATGAGAAATGGGGGGTGGGTGTGGTGAGAGGGATTCTTGTTGTTTTATGCAACACTCATCATTGAAGAAACCTCGAAGTCCAAAGCCTATACTTTCTTCTTTGAGGTATGGGACGGTCTCGAGATCAGGTCCCCTGACTCAGACCATGATTCATAAGTCTTGGATTCCCTTTTGATCTTCTGGCGGCTTGTGATTCAATCCATCAAACCCCATTTTGGCCTGCAGATGGCGCGGGCTTCGTGTTTCAAGTTCGGGATGTGAGAGGAGTTTTGGACGGGAGTGGAGGAGACGTTCGGAGCGGTCTGGCGGAGACTTCGATGGATTCTCGATGTGTTTTCAGCTGTTTCGGTCCAACGCAGGCCGAGGCGCTGGCGGCCAAATCGAAGAAGGCGTCGATGCGCTCCGGGCTTGCCACCATTCACCGGGGGCAGTGAGGTCTGGTCGGCACCGGGCGAAGTGGGCGGTGTCTGAGCGACTGGGAGCCCAAAAGGTGCAGCAAGGTGCAGCGTTTTGGCGGCCGTGGCTGAATGGCTGAATGGCTGTTGGCTACTCATTCGCATGTCAAAACAGACCAGGGCCCTCAAATCCATGAAAAACAAAGCTTACCATGCTTTTTCTAGGGGAAAACCCAGGTTTTTGGGATGCTTTGTGTGGCCAATTGCGAGTCAATGGGCCATGGGATACCTGAGAGTCAATCCACCACTGAAAGGCGGTCCGGGAAAACGGCTCGGCTCGGCACGGCTGGTCCTCCGGTTCGGGCTTAGACAGGCGAACTGGTAGAGATCCAGCCGGGGGGGGAAGGGCCAAGGCAACGGCTAGGTACCATGTGGGGGGTTATTTTCGAAGCAAATGACCCAGACCTTGTCGAAGAGGATTCTGACCCCTAAGACTGCAAAGACCAGACATGGGTTGCTTCACTATGTGCGAAAAAGTTTCACAACTCATCAAAACTCTAGCTCCCAGACATCCCCAAGACATACTGCTACGCGGAATAGATGTGGATATTGCAAACAAATAACCTCAAGAGAGTTTTTCCGCGAGTTGGGGACAAGACCTAGACCAGCAAACACTAGAATATTAGATATCATGCATTGTTGCTTTCTACTTTTGTTGTGTGTGTCACGTGTGCCCATTAATTCTTCTCAAATCCCAAAGTAAATCTGTCATGCTATTTTCAGAACTCCAAGATGGGTTCATCTCAAGCAAACCAGGACTCTACTCCTGCTGTGGAGGATCCGGGACTCTTTGTGACAAAGAAAAAGCCTCCAAGCTGGATCCTTTTCTGTCAGGTAAGGCTTTAGTCTTCCCTGAAACAATCATGGCCGGGGACCATATGGCCGTTCCACTTCCACGATTCATTCACGGAGGGTAGTCATTGACTGAAGATGCGGGATTCCGGGCCCACCATTGGTCTGGAATAGGTCCGAAGAACATTGCCCTAAAGATCTTACAAAGCGAAGTCAACCGAAAATGGTCTTGCGCTTCCAGGGTATGGTCTTGGACTTCCAGGGTATGGTCTTGGACTGCCAGGGTATGGTCTTGGGCTTCCAGTACGTGATTAATTGTAAGCAATAGTTTCCGCACAAAGAAACTAACAACTGCCAATTGCTGTTGAAAGTGTGGGAAGCCCTCCAGCTTCTCTGAAGAGCTGTTGGTCCGCAAAAGTAGTCCCACCAGGAGTCACAAAGGGGTGCTTATTGGAGGATAGGGGTCCCCATTATCCACTCACTTAGGGACTAGAAACCACCCCTTTGCGACCCCTGGCCCCTGGTGCATAAAATTCATTGGTCAGACAATGGGATGAACAGATTGGATTAACCAACTCTTTCTACCACACAACCCCTGGAAGAATCATGTAGGTGGAAAACCAGAACCTGTTTCTGGTCCTCGAGCACTGCGGCAAGCAGCACCAAACAGCTGACTTGGGCGTCACCAACTCGGCCCACACACTCCTTGGAATCATGGGCCAACGTGTTTGGTCGAACCCGATTTGGTCGACACCCCACCACGTTGGCCGGATGATCTCCGAATTCGTTCGTACTCCCCTCTCTTCATCCCCCTTTGTTCGCTCTTGCCGCGCGGACTCGCTCTGACTCGCTGCGGCGCAGACCGTTTTGGTCCGCGCTCGCGGACCGGCAGCGGCTCTGAGGCCTCGCCTTGCGCGCCTCCTGACGCGCTCGGAACGACGCTCGGAACGAGTCCTGAGACGAAGTGATACACGAACCTCAGGACACTCACATGGTGTTATTTGGATGGCATGGCCCAGGACTCAGGACTCAGGAAGACCATCACTTACTCAATTTTAGGGTGTTAGTACTACTTCAATGTTAGTTCTTCCGAACTCCTTCCAAATCCCCAGAGTCGCATGGAGGGCCTGGGTGGTGTTGAGTTTCGTTCCATCCAGGGCAGGGGCCGTGGATGATGAAACATCGAGAAACTCTTCCGTGCAGCCCACTGCGGCTATTGATGAACGAACCCCCCCCATGTGGCTAGGCTAAGCTGTGGGGAGGCTTTACAATCCGAAGAGCGAGGGATGAAAAATTACCTCCACAATCTCCATTCTCTTCCCCGCCTGCGTTCCACGCCCTGCCACATCCTCTCATCCTCAGGCGTCAGCGTTCCTTTTTTCGGTGTCAGGTCCCAATGGTTTGTCGAACTTCGGTCGCAGGTTGCGAATTGAAATGTTCAGACACTTGGAGACCCCGCACCATGCTGGACTGCTCAGAACTTGGAGTCTTCTTTTCAGGACTTGGAGCTGTTCCGTACGTGGAGCTCGCATGGCACTAGAGCGGGTCAGTTCCTGTACAAAGGATCAGGGCGGCAGAGATTCCTGTACAAGTGGCCCTCGATTTCTGTCTGTCGGCTTTAAAGGTCCAGGACGTGCAAGGAGTAGCCTGATGGCTCTGTTTGTGGCCAGTGGCCCTGCCAAGCTGACAAGTTATGAACGTTGCGGCTCGTTTCGCTTGCAGCCCCGGAACTTCTGACAGGTCAAGAGAAATCTCTTTGTGAGTCTTTCACCACGACCATCCCGCGGGAGGCCATTTTCAGGCACATGTTTCGGCCGGTGGCATCACTCTCAGCGTGAAGGACTCACAAAGCGTTTGCAAAAAAGGCAGGCTAGGCCGACGTGTCACCGCCGCCGGCCCGGCGATTGAGCACCAGGAGGACTTTTGTTTCACCCACTCCAGCCATCGCCGAAGTGTGCGATGTAAATCCCATGGGTCTGACGGACACGCTCACGCTCCATGAAGCATGAATTGGTCTGATGGGTGATGACACGTGAGAAAACATGGCGACATGCAAAAGACTTACAAATCCAACATCATCTTTGCTATCGGATCGCTTTGGAATTCCTTGGAGCTCAACTTGACAACTTGCCTTGATCACGCACGGGTCAGTGGAGCACCCGATCCTTTGATCAGGCGCATGTTTGAATCGATCAGCCCAGGAGGCTTTCTGGAGGATGAACGGTCCTAACGACGAAGTGAGCGGGAAGTCGGAGACAAAACCACTAGACCAGGTGGCTTTTGTGGTCATCCCCACCCAGCAGAAGAAATCAATCCATGGATAGCCACGTGTTTCTTCAATCCATCAGCTCTCCAGCCTCTCCACGTTTCGCACCTTTGGACCGTTGCTTAGCTTGGATGTGCTGTCCGGGGGATTGACCGACCCTGGGTCGGTCCCCGAGCCGCCGGGGGTCCTGGACCTTCCGAGCTGAAGCACCTGCCGGAGACGGGTTGGTTTTTTCTCTCAGAGACCAGCCCAGAGAGGTTTTTCGAGAGGTGTTTGGGGCCCTCTAGTGGTACAGATGAGTGAAAAAGGGCCATATATATATACCGCTCTTGGGGCGCACGAAACCTCCAAAGAGTCCTCAGCTTTGGGTTTTGCTGAGTCGAAGGTGCAGCTGGTAGAAAGGGGGCCAGTCTTCCAAGGGATTAATGATTAAAGGCCGTCCACTTCCATGCGATGTGTGTCTAATCTGTTGGTTGCGTGTTGTGCGTGGTGCGTCATAGTCACAGTGCTCACTGAAAGAAACCTGGCGTAATGGAAGGATGTAAGGATCCAATGCTCTTCCAGGCCTTGTTCCAGAAATGCTGTACTTCTACCCGCACCTCCGCTTGAAAAGGATGATATCAATGATGTCTACTTCCCAGAAACCAACATCTGAAGCAGTTGAGATGGCACGGCCCCGAAGAACAAGGTGGACAACTCCACCATGTTCGACGCCATGCCACTCTCCGGTGCATCACTGACTTTCCCACTCTTCCTGACAGAAGAAACTTTGTCGGACTGTTTTACTGTACTGGTACCCAGACCATCCGTGGGATTGGAGATGATTTTAAGGAACATGTTTATCTACATTGATCCTTTAAAAATGTATCTTTAAAGTCATCTCAACTGATTGCAAAACATGGACTGTTCTTGTTGTAGCCGGCCCGGCGCAGGTCTCCGCTCTAAGAGATACCTGGCGCCAGGTACGAGATACCCTATATCTTCACGACCGGGGCCATCCCCGCTCTGAATCCAACAAACCAAGACAGTAAAAGGCCATCTATGGTTCCAACCACCTGCGACATCCAGGTACAGTAACGTACAGTAACGACCTAGTCTGCGTAGCGTGGTCGTCAGTCTGGTTTCACACGATCGGAGTTGTCATCGGTCAGGTTCTGTTGATCGGCTTCGGGTGTTTTCGTCCTCGTTCGCTGTGGAGCTCGCTCGCTCTGGAGGCTTGGCTCGGCTCGGCTCGTTCCGACGGAAGAGCTCGGTGTTCCACACATCGGACGGTCTACCGAGCCTTGGCCAGCGTGATGCTCCCCAGCCTCGGTGGAAGAGACGCAGGGCCCGAGGGCCCCTTGGGCCCGAAGGCCGAAGGGATGAACAGAAGAGGACAGTGCTGATAGTTCTGATGGTGCTGTGGGGGGGGGGGGGCAATTTAAGGCAAACAACTCCCAAGTGGTGGTGATGATGATGATGATGATGCTGCTTCTGCTGCTGCTGGTGACGACATGTTGATCCACATCCATTTCGACCCCCCCAAACCACATGCCCAAGGCACGGCACCAGGGCGAGCAACCCCCACCACCAGCACTGGCCATCCTGCAGGCACCATGCGGCATTTGGATGTGTATACCTGGACCATCTAAGCGGTGCCCAATGGAAGCCTATAGGTAGTGTGGGGTAGTCCATTGGACAACCCTTGGATGGTCCTGGTATGTATATATTGTATTTACTCACTGTTCTTGGTGGTGTTCAACCCTGCGAGATCCATCATGCCAAGTAAAGGTTGAACATATAAAAATTCCAAAAAAACCACCAGCCAGTACTTTTGATTAATAGACCTGCCATATGAAGAGGATTTCCAATTCAAATAAAGCGGTCAAACCCGCCGCAAAACGCGGCAAGGGATGTAGTAGAAGCGTCATTGGACCGCAAGTGAGCGCATTCAAATAAAGCGGTGGTTTTTTAATCAAGAGTCTACATTGTATATTATAGGCGGGCAGCTTCCCAGCTGGTGGTGCGATGCACGTGTTCTCCACCAGTCTGTTGGTCACCTCGTCGTTTTCGTCAATTCATATCGACCCGTTTCCACCATTTCCGCTCAGGATGCCCTCTTGACTCTTGACTCAATTCAAGGCCAAAGTCACCCCAAAGAAAAAGCAAATCCTTTGCAACGCGGCGAAGAAAAGGTCGTCTCAGTCTCTCGCAACGTTGAGGGGAGTGTTGGGCACCACTTTGCGATCCTCTCCCGTTTGAGACCCTCCTCGCTCAACAGCTCCGCATTAACGCCGTCGGCAGGGTATCCCGTCGGCCTCGATTGCGGCAACGCGATGGTTCTGACCGTCCATGGTTCATATTTTGTGGCTCAATCTGCATCAAGACCCTAATGCCAAGTGAAAGGATCACAACTACAAACTACAAGAAATCAACCATGTCCCTTTTGTGCCTCTCAATCTAGAGACCAAGGAACCGCTCCGCAGGCTCCGCGTTGAAGCGCGGAACGAAGGAGGGCACCACGCCGGAGAGTTGATTCTTCCAACCACTGCTGTGCCTTGGGGACTAAGGGACTAAGGGAGTTGCCTTAAACACAACAAACTGAAAGAAGAATTCTGAAAAACAAATACAGTTCAGTACGATATATATAGACCAAATAGATCAAAAGTAGATCCCTGCTGAAAATGTCTTGGAAACCGTTTCTATCTATTTGGGGACCACTATGCTACACAGATGGAGAAGATTCTCCAGTCTTTTTGTGGGCTTTTGGGGTGTCTCATACGGTCAAAGTGGATCACTTTGAATACAAAACTGGTCCTTCACGACACGGGTCCGACAAGGCAAACCCGATCCTACCCCGTCTTCTGCGTCGAAGTCAGTGAACGACTCCGTCCACGGCGGCCAGAGTCGTTCGCGGCGCTCCCTTCACACTAAGCTCCACACCCATACTGCTTACTCCAATGGGATGACCCACCACGCAGGTACTTCTGGTACGTGCCGGAGTCCGAGGATGCACGGCCCAGGTACTTCTGATAGGACATCTCTCCCGACTTCGAAGATCTCGCCTTCTCGCTCGAGAACGCGTCATCCTTCGAGAACGCGTCGTCGTCCATGAAGTGCTGATAGTCCGGGATGGAGGATCCGGAAAATTCGCTGGATCCACCGGAGGCAGGGCCACGAGGGCCACCGGTCATATACTTGGCACCATCCTGACCCTGCTCCGTCCCGCCATAGTCTTTCAAATAGCTCTCGTAAGAAGCGTCATGGGAGTTTTCCTTCGAAGCGTACCTGATCAGGCGAAGAAAGTGAGTGGCTGTGGTCTAAAAGCAACTCAGCAATAAAAGACAAGACCCCACAATGTGTACACACTCCCTGCAATGGTCATGGAAGTGCACAATGGGTCCCTTGGATGATCCCTCTACAAACTTGAAATGAGTGCCAGAACGTTCAGTGCTCTTGGTATCTCTTGGTGCCCACCTGTCTGCATACTCATGAAGGTCCGGAATTTGCGCTCCATTCGATGAATGGCTTCGCTGGTGAAAGTCCTTCTTGGCGCCACTCATCGCCACCTTCGCCAGTCCGCCATACTGATCGCCTTGGGAGTGGCTGATTTTGGACGCGGGAAAAGTATAAAAGGCAAAGTATCACTGATGTTTCTTCATCCAGTTCGGGAAAATATAAAACACAAAATCACCCCTGCAATGCAAGTTGACAGGTCACTGTAGCCTTTGAATTTCTGTTCATTCTTCGAGGCAGCGGAGGACGCCCGAATATCCGCAGCTTTGGAAGGCAACTTCTGATAAGAGGATGGGATATAGGTGTGATAGGTGTGTTGCATCGTCCGATTCCAAGCATTCACTTGCTGCTTGGGTTTGGAACTCCAATTCTTGCCACTGGCAGGGTCATCTCCAGCCATGGATGCATAGGTTGGCTTCACTTCGGGTTTCTTTTCCCGGATGCTCGCCCACAACGACAGAGGTGCAGCAACACTCCTGCCACGCGCAGCCGCGGCTGCGCGATGTTATATGGTTTCGTGAACGTGAACATGTTGGTCGCGTCGGACTCCTGCTGCAGCTTATTGTAGTGGATCGTAGATGGCATAAATGTACAATGTTAAATCAAGGTTCGGTGGTTTTGGACCTTGAACAAAAGTCCTTGTTTGGTAGTGGAGGCAGGTCCTTGTTTGGTAGTGGACCTGCCTCTACTACCAGACATGTAGGGCACACGTGCCATGACGAAGCTCGGCACAACCCACGGGACCCATGCAACTACTCCACCGCCCGACCTGTCTATAAGGGCACCAGCAACTCAGCCACCAACCTTGACCGTCCTGTTGGATGATGTGGGCGTATGTGTTTTACATGGGATATCACTTGGATCATCCCCCAATAGCATCCATTCATATCCCATTGCTACCAACCCCCCCCCCACGCCTCCTTGATACAACCGATGATTGGATGGATGTACCCAGTGACTTGGAAATGGCGGGTGGCTCTCTTGGCGCCCGTCTGAACACATGCCTCCCCACAATCCTCCTTGCGAGTTGCTTTGGAGGAACCTCCAAAAAAAAATCGCGAATGATTCGAGCACTGACCCAAAACATGACGCGCCCTTCGCGTGGTTTTTTCACGCGAGAGGAACGCAAGTCACGGCGCCACTCGTGGATCTCTCGCGGATCTCGGGCTTTGGGGAGCGGAAAACCGTTCTTTCGACACACCAGGTCAAGAAATTGAAGTACACTAACATGGAAGTGGATGGGAAAGCCCATATGGTTTCTAGAGGAAAGTCATCTGAACTGAAACGAGGCCATGCCATCCACTTCCAACACTGATGTGTGAGAACAGAGTGTACCACTCCTACGACTCCTAAGGTCTGATGGGGGGGGTGGGGGGCCCACCGGGCTGAGTGATTCTTCATCTGCAGTCGACATGAGCCTTCCAAGAGGTGTCAAATGGAATTAAAACGTACAACTCGTACCTGCACCTTCCAAGAGGTTTCAAAGGGAGACCTGTAAGGCCAGCACATGGTGTAGGGAAGTCTATTGGGGATCTTGAACGGCGACATCGTCGAAACGCTGCCTCGCATGAGATGGCGACACAACGGAAAAAGAGACGTTGGACTGTTGCACCCTGCAACTCTGGACGGCTACCTGGGCCCCCAACATTCAATCCAAACTGAACAACAGGATGTGGACCAAACTGGCACGTTTGCCATATGTCATGTGTTGCAGGTGGAACTGCAGGTGGATTTCCTTCTCAACTACAGGTGCCTTTTGCCTTTGCACATCTTGGTTGTGGGGCCTCGAAGTGTTCCTCACCCCCTCCTGGATGCATCCACCGCAGACGCCGCATCTTCCGCATCTTCCGTGTCGTCTACGGCCACCGAAGGAGCCACAGAAGCGAGAGCCAGCAGGGCGACCATGACACGGGCCATGATCCGTCGGAACACCCGGGTGAACGACCGCGAGTCGACCGCGGTGTACGTCTGCGTTCTGAACCCAAAGGGGCTACGTTCGACCAGTGGCGCGCGCGGCGCGGCACACGCAGCAGGTGTGTGTTCAGCACGGGAATCTGGTCGCCCATGTGGTGCACACATCACTTAGAAGTGGAAAAGCCCCTGTTGGTGGAAAGTAGTCTTCCAAGGGACCAGGCCAGCCACTTCCATGTGATGTGTTCGTCAGAGTGTAAGCTGACCCACCAAGTAGCGCCACACCTTGGAACTAGTAGCAAGATCAAGGCGACGCTTAAAGGAAAAACCGATCAGCCGTGTTCATCTCACGCGCGTGGCAAACATCTGGCACCTGTACAACCTCCATGTGAGGCAGCCACATGAAACATGAATGCCATCTGCTTCTCAGACCTCGCATTTTGCGGGGCAAATGTTAGGAGTCAGACTGTGACTGACTTCGGCTTCTTGTAACCTGCACGACTCAACCGAGATCCTGACTCAAAATCCCCCTGATTCTGCGGAGGATATGGGTCAGGGCTATACCTTAACCTCATCAATAGCTCATGGTCTTGGCCAACTGCACCAAAGCCTCCAAGCGTGCCTTGCGCAGCTCTGCCACGGTGGACAGGTCCGGATCCTAAGGCCCACGGTGCTCAAAACGACATGGGAAGGACGAATGTCTTTAACCCAAAGGAATTCAGAGAACGTCCCCAAAAGTTCAGTCGCCCAAAACCGAGGATCATTGGCCATGTGCCCATGCTGCCGCCATCCTGCACCAATGGCCGCAGCCAGCAAGTTCACGGCCATATCTAAGCGCGACTCACAGAGTGCCGCCACCGTGGTGACCCCCGGCAGCTTCGGCGGCATGCGAGGTGCCACCACTCCACCTGCAAGGAACGGTGGAGTCGGTGGGAGGTGCACGTGATGGTTGTCGGATGTGTCTCAGTGAGATGGTACAAACAATGGTAAAAAGCCAATTCAAAGCCTATGCATGGTGAGTCCCCCTCATTGAAGGCTAGAGTTCGTCGAAGCTGCCAGTGCTCAACATGACTTCCGTGATATGTCCGCGCCTGCTGACATGGGGTTTGCGGTGCAGCCGGCCAGGGACAGGGTGCCAGGAAAAGAGCTTTGATATCTTTGGATTTGCCCACGCACAGCCACAGCCAAACAGCAGGCCATGTTGTAGAGGGAGGTGGCATCAGGAATGCCATGCAATTGAAGGTGCAAGTCATTGGAGAGCCTTGGATTGTGAGCGCCAAGACAAGCGCCAATCAGTTGAAGGGGCCAAAAAGTAAAAAACACACCTCTTCCCCAAATTCCCACTATGTCCCAACAGCCTCAGGGATGAATCCAAACAAAAAAAATAGCTTGGAACCCCGCAGTTTTGAGAACCTGTAGTTTCGGGAACGCACCGCCCCCACCTTCCCCCAAACTTTAAAAACATCTCTCTTCGAAACGAGCAGCCGGAACAGGTGAAAGGCCGTGTCCAAATCCGTGCCCTTTTGGAGCAAGTTCAAGCCAGTGTTGTGCAAAAAGTTGAATCCCTCCTTCCGAAAGAACACCCCATGCCGGGGCGATCGCGGGACGATGGCGGCGTAAAATGGCGTTTCTCTGGGCGTTTCTCTGGTCGGGGTTGGGGTTTATGATTTTAGCGGTCCCTATGTTCTTGGGATGGTCAAAGTTGAAAAGCATGAAGAGACCTTTTGACCTTTTTGGGGCCAATGGCTCAGTCGATTCCTAGACTGAGGGTCTACAATAAGACATAAAGTTCTTGCAGGAACTTACCAGCTTGACGTGCAGTCAGCTGCGGGTGGGTTTGCAACACCAAGCCAGGTCCTCTATGCCGCTTCCCTCGCTTCCCTCTCTCCGTCCCCTCCTGCTGTAGGGGTACCTTCGCCACTTGCATCTTGAGCTCAGGATCCAGGCCATCTAGGGGGCTGAAGGACGCGGAGGCAAAGGGCACTTGAGGAGGACTAGGCCATCCAGATGGGATCAAAGCCGGAAACGTGGAACTCTCCGGAAAGGTCAGTGTTGAGTCCAACAAAAGTGGACTTGGACCCTTGATCTGCATGGCCTCTGTCCAGGACATGTCTTTCTTGGCGAAAGCTGATGACATGTTGGGGTCCATCAAGTTTCCATCCCAAACACATCCCTTATAAGCTTCCTCGCACACGTCAATGGCACGCTTGATGTCCTCTTCGGCGATGAGACATCCTTGCTCCACCACAAAGTAGAATTGCACGGTGATCGTCACTGAGCAGTCGCCATCGCGTTCGAAGCGGGTCATTTGCAGCGGGTCCATGCGTCCAGCATCGGAGCCAATCGAGACGCGTGCTGCATGAGCAGAGGCCTGGCTGGTTGGTCCGGTGGTTTCAACGAAACAGAACGTAAAATGTGAGTCAGTGGGTGAACAATCTTCCCATGTAAATTACGTTGAAAATACAAATCTCACCAAATGAACCTTCTGAAACCACCACCCCGCCTGCTTTTTTTGTGCAGCATAGCCTTTGGAGCGCCCTGCACCTGCCGCCGATCCGAAGCCGCCCAAAGAGGCTGCAGCTTGTGGCATCCCAAATCCTGCCGCCGCCTGCGCTTGTGGCGCCCCACCGAAGCAGTCGGAGAATCCGCTCGTGGGCACTGACATGGGCACCATCGCCAGCGGCGCCGGCGCCATTCCACCCATCCCCCCGCCCATGGCCGGTGGTGGTCCAAAGCCCATATCCATGCCGGTCGCTCCAAAGGTCTGAAAGGGCCCTGGCGATCCAAAGAGGCCTCCTCCCATGGGTGGCGACCTGCTTTGCTTCATGGGCACTTGGATGGTCATGAGACGATTGAAGCCTGTGCCCATGTCGCGCGTGCCAATCACCGTGGACACCGCCTGGCGGTGACGCGGGTGGGTACGCTTCAACCCCGAGTCGTGGCGACCGGCCACCGAGGGCTGGGGCTTCTGGACCCAACAGTTGGGTCCGGGTGCTTCGCCCTGGGTCCCCAAACTTGCTTGCCCTGGGTCCGAACGGCGGCTTGGACTTTTCGAACCAAGACCGAATTTCGAGCGAACAGAGGCTTGGACTGAACGACTCTGAACACCATCATGTCGATGAATTGTGTGTGTCTTTTTTGGGGGGTAGAGGAGGGGGAAAACCCGGGTTTCCTCCAGATGTTCCCTGAGAAAAAACCCATTCCTCATCTTCACGCGGATGGTCGGAGGAATCCTGACCGGTCCAGTCCCCACCTTGCCCTGCTTCAATGCAGCTTCACGCTCTTCGGGGGTCTCGGTCTGCCCCATGCTCACGCCGTGATGGGTCATCATGGCCTGGCATTCTTGGGGCAGGCGTGGCACGACACCACCAAGAGCAAGAGTAGCAAGCCTAGCGGCTAGCGTTTTTCCATAACTCCAAGAAAACATAGAAAACCTTCAGCTTAGGGAAGAGGAAGTCTCACAATAGTGAGTACACAAGAGATCTACCGGAACCTGGGGAGGTTTGCATCGGACGAAGTCGGTGGTTTGGGATCCAAGGAGGTCGCCAGACACTTCGCCCACGTTCGCCCAGCGAACTCCTTGGATCATCCTGCCACGGACGGTGGCCACGGAGTGAGTCAGTCCGTGTCACCTCCAAGTACTTCTTCCGCCACTGTCCATCTGCATATTGATGCAAGAACTGCGGCACACTCCCAGGTCCATCTTGCTGCACGAAGGTACCCTGTGAGGTGCACAACAGGATGAGGTTCTTTGGATCGTCCCAACTCCTGGCAAGGGAGCTGAAAACCCAGCCACCCATCCATAGCCATGCCCCATGGCCATGCCCCACCAGGACCTTCCAACAGGTGGTTGTTGCCGGGTGGGCACCGCTGCGCACCTCTGGTCACCAGGAAACACCTCGACTGGAGGGTCCGGGCATCTGTGGCTTACATCAGGATTCTTAAATGGCTTGTTGGGAGTCCTTTTCGTTGGAGTTGCTCCAGTAAATCCATTCACCTTTCACAAGCAAAGCCAGTCATCACCCATTCAATCCCTGTCTGTCTTCAACCGGTTTGGTACAGGTTTTACCCAACTCCTGGTCTGGTAATTGAAGGTGTCCGGATAGAACTCCTTCGCCCGCCCGAACAAGCCGCCCTTCTCCACAGGTAGGAATACCGCTTGAAAGCGAATGCCCACACTGTGATCCCGGGCGCACAAAAGGGAGGTGTTGCCAGGGATGCTACCTGCATAGCTGCCATACTTCCCGAAGTCGGTCAAATACCTGCTCGACCGAAATGCGGCTCGACCGGCTCGACCTATGTCGACCCAGGTGGAGGAGAAAAGAAATCGTCCACAGATCTCATAGCCATTCCCACGGATTTTGGCAATTTTCTCTCCAAACTCGATATTAAAGGGGCCACATCACCTGAAATCCACATGGAGTTCTTTCATGCAGGCAGGATCGAAGGGAGAAAATTCCATAAGCCCAACCCAACAGCAGGCATTCTCCCCATGACTGGAGAGCAAGGAAGAACAGCTGTAGCACCCCCATGACTGGAGAGCAAGGAAGAACAGCTGTAGCACCATCTGCCATGGGCTGAAGAATGCTACCATTACCTACAATTCTTTCACAAAATGTATAATATATATATATAAGGTCTTTTGGACTGTTTTGGTGGTCCTTTTTTCCTCAATAGACATCTAGAGCGCCCAGAGTGCCCTTTAAACCAAAAAAAGAAACACACAGTTGCGGCCCAAGACGGACCAAGAGACTTGTCCAAGGTCACGGGCTCCAAGGACTTGGAGTTCTCTCCCACCAGCAGCGCCACGTCGGTGGCCTTCACGCGTCCAATGCGTTCGTTGAAGTTCTGGGAACGGACGACCTCAACGTCCGGCGCTGCTTGCAAGCATGAAAAGACTCGATGGCACCAACCACCCTCCAATTGGATTGAAAAACCTCTGAAAAACATGGAGGGGTGGATCAATCAATGAGTCATGAGTCATCATTAGTCTAAACTGAGCTTGCGAGTCCATGCGCGGACTTGCGCCAACCCTTACTGGTATTGGATGGAAAAACCTCTGAACAACAGGGTTATCAATCAATTAGTCTAAACTTAGCTCTGAATGCTCCGGGAAGGCGCTGCGATTCGTTTCTCCTGACTTTGTGAAATGTGAGTTTTCCGTGAACTGGCACGTCGTTCTTCGAGGGACACCGTGAGGACACCGGCTGCTGTTTGCAATTCACTCGCTCTGAGGCGGGTCCAAAAGGATTTGAAGTAAAACATGCAGGAACAAACAAATGTTAAATATATAGATATATACTGTACTGCTATGAACACATTCATATATATATATATATATAAATATAACAATGAATGATTCTCATCGGGATTGCTTCAAAGCAATGATGTCTCCGAAAACTTGTCCATCCCACGCTCCCACGAGCTGCGTCCTCGCGGCCAGAAAATCTTCGCCGTCCTTTCCCTTGAGGCGCGCATCGGTGATGTTGCTGCCCCAGCAACTGCCCTGCTGCCGCTGATTGTCGTTCCATGATACGAAGAGAGCCTTGTAGTTGGGATTGTGCTGTTGGCAAACACCTCAGGCTGGGCCCGGCAGATCGCACGGCGGATGGATGGCAGAGAGGAAGTGGCGTGAACCGAGTGAACTGCCTCCCTTTTGCATGTGCATTCCCAGTGACGAGGGGGAGGCTGGAAGGTTGCAAGAGGATGGGTCATAGGACACGGTTTGACCACAGAAGAATCAAGAATTAAGCAAGAATGCTCCTAGTAGCGTCCATGCTCCTAGTAGTACGCGTCCTTGCTCCTAGTAGCGATGCCAGGAGCCCCTAGTAGCTTCTTGTCACTCAAGAAACTCATTGAAGCACATCCAAGATGCTGTTGATCTGCTGCTCCATGTTGCCAATCACTGTATCACGCTTCGGCGCGACACCAGCCCCGAACAAGCTGTTCAAGGCCATGAGGAACTAGGCAAAGGCTGCGTTGGGAAGCTGGCAAGCGAGATCTGAGTTTGAGCCGCTGGTCTTTCACAGCAAAAATGCACACCGCCAAGCCCCTGCCAACAAGCGTCACTGTGCGAACAAGGAGCAGCAAGAGAGCCAAGAGTTACCCACAAAAAAAACAAACTGCATTTCGACTATGGCACAACAATGGGTCGCGACCTGTCGACGGTCCCATCTGTTGGGCATCTCCATGTACTCTTCCCTGGGCCCAGTGGATGATGGTTCAGTTGGCCGGCCTCCATCTCTTTCCACTCGTGGTTCTTGTGTACCGACTGGGCCGTCATGGGACACCCCAACATGCTGCTCTTCCATCCCCCGTCCAAGCTCGCTCCTGGCTCGGTCCAGGCCCTCGGTGTGCCTCCGGATCTGCGGGCGCTTGGGATCCGTGATCGGGGCAAGCAGGTTCTTTGACCTAAGAACTTGCTCCACCTTATAGACTTCCATCTGACCATGAAAAGAATGGGAACGACCTGGTTTTTGGTCATGTACAATCCTTAGTTGATTCGGGGCTTAGCCTATTAAACTAGTTGTTGGAAGCCTAGGGTCCATGAAGACGATGATCCCCATGTTGGATCGGAGCTCAGGGCCAGGGCGGCCAGGGTCGATCTCATGCGAGACGATTTCACCACCTTGGTCTCTGGATGAGGTGTGGCGGATGAAAAAAACCCTGCAAACCTCCTCCTCCAGATTCCTCCAGTATCCTTGCCACACCCTGGCACAGCAACCACATCCTGATCCTTTCCCACGTGCCTCCACCAGTGCAAAGCTTTTCGCACGAGGCAGTTCTGGCAGGTCAAACTCGTGCAACTCCGAGCTTCTGCCAGCCACGCCAAGCTGCCTTGGGACACATCGACCAAGGACGCGGTCTCGTCGGTGGCACCCAATGCTGCACCATCTCAGCAACCCCCAATGCCGGCGCAGAAAGAAGCCATCGTGCTTCGAATGGATCCGAAGGTGAACGAGGAAGTGAAAAAACGATCGTCTTCCACATGCTTTCCACCCACATGCGCCCACGCCCCCTCCTCGTCCTCTTCAAGACTCACTGCCACTGCCCGGGCGAGGCGCCATCGCCCTTCCACGCCCAGTGTTCGGCAGACCGACCGGACTGGCGGTGGAGGCCTCATGTCAGTGACACCCTCTGACTGGAGACCAGCTGGTAGTAAGAGATCTGCAAGTAAGTTGATGGGTGCCTGGAAAGTTTGGGTGTGATGTTCATCTTCCACCAGGGTATCATGCGAGAATCTCATCAAGCTCCACTTCCGGCTCCCCCCCCCTCCCAGGTCCTTTTCGCTCCAGGCTACTCCTTGCCCTCTTCACGGGCTCCAAGAGTCGAAACTCCAAAGCTCCAAGCGCCATGGTCATCACATGCATCGATGTAGCTCTGAGCCCACACGTGGCGGCGCATCGGATCTCCGGTCGGGCTCGGGTCGGAACAACGCGACACGCGCGACGCGGTGCTCCGCGGTGCTCCGCGGTGCTCCGGTCCGGAGGTGGATCGGTCCAAGGGATGCAGGACGAATGGACAACGGTGGAAACAGGCAGGGCCGCATGGGGCCGGGCCGCTGCCTTCGAAAAAGGGTCCCCGACATGTTGGACTCCGCTAGGGACCGAACGATCCAACCAAAGGGCGCGCACGTCCCAGCATCGAGGATCATGTCCAGACTCTCTGTGGGCTCGGGAGGCTCGGGGTCTGGATGTTGTGTACTGCGGCTGCCCTCAAAACTTGGGAGAAGAACCCTGTCAGGAGACGCCAAAAGGGTCTTTCATCGACGACTCAGAAAAAGACCTCAGAAAAAGGAAGCCCCCCTTCAAACTCTAAGTCTCCAGTCAGTCTGCTTCTGTGATCTTCCGTGTGCCTGTTCTGAGAACAGAAGCAGCGCCTGATCTACATCACACCCAGCCGGTCCAAAACCAAAATGAATTGGGGGAAATGCCAAGGCTACCAACCCGGATGCCACTTCTCCGAGCTCGTCCCAGGATGCTTCCTTGGCTCCGGCCTGTCGTGAAGATGTCGTGATGAATCAGCGATGCGTCCGCCCTCTCCGCCCGGAAGGCGAAAGTCTTCCTCTCCTCTCCTCTCACTCCCGAACCATTCCCCCCTGGGCAAACTCAAAAGGGAAAAAGACCAAATCTCCCCCAAAACACCGTGGGACCTCCACGGGATCCGAATCCATCCCTGCTTCCTGGGCAGTCCCTCCGGCTCGGCACCCCTGGCCGTGAAGTTGGAAGAGATGTGGCTGGACAACAGAGGCGCCAAGACCAAGAGAGGCACCACCTCGGTGCATCCCGGCATGAAACGTGCGGCGCGAAGCGCGGTGCAACTCGCTGTTCCACGCGCCGAACGGGTCATGGCAGGGGGGTGCAGGGGGAAGTTGGAAGGTCGGCGGTGGAGAGTGAAGCCGGAAGGCAGGTGGGACCGGACTGGAACGCTGCCTGAGGCCTGAGGCCCTTTGTGAGAAGCATGACCTCATGCTGTGAGGCACACACCACCACCATCGCATGGAAGTGGATTGGCATGAAGACTCGGAAGACGCTTCCCTAACTATTGGTGAGATCGCGGTGGATTGGTCAAGATCGATGGTATCTGCCTCATTCTTCGCCTGGATCACATGCAAACCCGTGGTGTTCAAACTGCCCTGAATGAATTCCCAAACAGGTCAAAATCGGCCCCCCCTGTTCAGGGACCCTTGGCCTTGCGAATTCCTCCATAACCGATAACCCTTCGTTCTCCAAGCAAGGTTGTTGCACCCTTCTGCACCACCAACATATACCAGGACCCACGGTCGCTTAATGGACTTAACATGACTTATTAACCTCTTTTCGGTGCTAAAAACTAGACACCCCATGGCCAATTGGCCCTGGTATGCCCTAATGCACCAGAAACCCCAAATCAACCTGGCCCCGCCAGTAGAACTCCACCAACAAAACCACCCGCCACCGCATCACCACCCTCCACCACTCCCGATTTGACCCCCAGCTAGGCCCTGGCACCGCCATATCCTGAAAGAGCAACACGCCCAAAGACCTCCGTCACGCCGACCGGTCGGTTGGTCGCGGCCGACCGGTCGAGTGGTTTAGAGTTTAGGGTGGTGTCAGTGAAAGAGGTTCGATGGGATGGCACGTTTGTGACCCCAAGTTTGGTGGTTTAGATGGAGCCCCCATGAGCCCCCTATAGAAGTCTAAGGCATCTTTGGGGTGCCAGTGCCATCTATTCTGAAACCACGGTCATGAAGTGGCATCATTTGACACATCATCATTCTTGAACGTCTTGAATTGTCAAATCAAGGAATCTACAGCAAGAAGTCTATGGTCCCCAGTTGGAAGTCCCTGGCAGGCGAAATCTTTTCCGGATGACGTTTCCAGCGCCAACCCATATACCCCTCGAAGCCTTCGCTCAAATCTGAACCCTGGTCATTCATCTCAAGGTTCTTATATATGGCCTCTCTGAGTGGGAAATAGACCTCGCGCGTGACTCGCCTCGGTGGTGGTGCCTTCCCTCATTGCGAACGTCACCGTGACTCGGAGGCGGAGTGCTGCATCGAACAACGCCGGCGGCGGACCGAGGCCCGAGGCGGAGGCGGAGGCGAATCGGAGGCAGAGCGAACGAGCTCACCCACCGGTTTCATCATGAACTTTGTGACACATACAGAGGAAGAGAGAGAGAGAGAGAGAGAGAAAATGAGGGGGAAAAAGTGTATATAGGTTTTTGTATTACACACATATATTCATATATAAATTGAATCCTTACCAAATGTATGTGTATGCTATTGCTTGAAAATGAATTTACAGTAAATTGGATTCGAGTGGTGAGTGTTGACCTGCAATCTCTCAACCACCACACCCAGGAGTGTTGATTGACACTCTGACTTCTGAGTGCCCTTGCGCTCGCCCAAAGCGAGTTCCCAGCTGACGCTTGTCTCGCAACAGTTGCAACGCAAAGGCCTCCGACCGAGCACGTGTCGCGGGCGGCGGTCGTTTGAAGCGAAGCATCTGGAAAATGCCTGCCGGTGAGCCCTGCCAAGTCCATCCAGCCCCCTACCAGGTGCCACTGCTCCCTTCCCTTCATCCTCCAACCGGGCCACCAACAACCAACCGGCCGAGGCCCCCGACGGAGCTCGACAAGGATAAGCCGCCTCCCATCAAAATGCATCCGCCCAGGTGGAGCCTCGGGCAGAGCCAACGCCTCAGCTGGCTGACAGCGGATGGAGGTGAGGTGCTTCATCTCCGAGATGGAGGTGGACTGGACCTTCTTGCGAGGCGAAACCATTTCCATCTCCGCGCCATGCTCCCTGAAGTTCATGGGCAGGAAGACCAAAGCCGGCCACTTGTTCATTCAACAGGAGCGATGTCGGAGTACATGGCACACGTCGTCGACCGTCTGAGTCTCTAATGAGTCTCTGGGTTGGCCGCTGTGCAACTCAGGAGATGAGTACAGTAGATCAGTGGGATCCATCCACCCCAAGTAAAGGCTTCAACATGGTTCAACCACGGAAAAAACCTCAAAACCTCTGACACCACCGCAGGTAGGTCTCTTCTGTTCTTCTCACCCTCCGCTGTTTCGACCAACTTGGGCCCACCAGGATCCTTGGCGCGGAGGCTGCGATGATGCCGCCCGTGAGGAAGAATTGGGCCTGGCCACACGAGACGAGGCGAGACGACGCCGGGTTCACGAGGGTTCCCGGCAGGTCCGGCCGGGAACAAAAACCATCCACGTTCGAATGAAGTGCTGAAAGAGATGCGTCCAATCCATTCCAATCCCCCAGCACATGCAACTGGGTGCCCAGAAATTCATTCATCTGACAACCCAAAAAAAGAACCCGGGCACCTGGATCTTGCGTCCAACGTCGTCCCCTGTCGTTCCCGGCGTATCCCGGCGTTCCTCCGCCCTCGCGACGAAGCGTGAATCGACCGGGCGGCCCCGGCCATGCCCAGACCAAAGACCTCAGCAGACGATGGGAAGAGCAGCCGAAGCGGCTCTTCCAGCCGATCACGGCATCAGGGGTGGAAGAAGAAAAGCAGCGGCCAATCGGACGGAATGCCTCATGTTTCATACACGGAAGGAATGCCTCATGAATGTGGGGAAGCCAATTCCCCAACAACGGTGTAGCAGGTATAGAATCCACTTGTCCTGGGGTAGGCTGAAACAATTCTGTTAAGGTTTAACTACACCAGGGTGCATGGGGGTGGCATCTCTTCCAGTCCCTCAGTCAGATCGATCCGCTCCCTCTTGGCCGATCGCTGGAGGATCGCTGGAGGGGTCGGAGGCGTCTTGAACCCTTCGACACGCAGATCGTCGGAGGTAGCAGATCGTCGCTGACCAAGACGGAGAAGCTGCATGCTGTTTAATAGAGTTCCAACTCATCTACTCGATGTGTGACCAGTGGAGGGGGTTCCTTGCATGTACGCGACTGGTCATGTACAACCCAATCGAACCCCATGTCCTCTACACTACACTCTTGGCTCATCCATGCCATGCAATGGGTTCATCCATCCACATCACGATGGCAGGCAGCCCACTGGGCTACCTATTCGCGAACAGATGAATGCCACGTGGCTCGCCACGGCAAGTGCTCCCCCCTGTCCGTTGCCACGGCACATCATTCCGCATGGCAATCACCTTCCGCACGGACAGCTCGAGCCCCGTCCTGGGCGACTGTGGGAGGTGAAGCCGGGTTGAACACACTTGGACATGGTAGACTAGCGTGGTATATCTGATCTTGGCCAAAGGTCTGATTCCTGACATGTTGGAACAATACAGAAACAACCAACTCTTCCTGATGGTTGGGTTTTTCCAGGTGTCCAATGCATGACGATGGAAGAACCAGCACCAGACCCCAGCGGTCTCCCGGTCCATGGGAATGATTCGATCGCTGGAAAAAGGGGGATTCGGTAGTGACAGAATTGGTCTATTGGTCTTCCCTGGTTTTGGCGTGGGAGAAATGATTCGATCAATTGGTCATTCAATCGTCTGGAAGTAGGTCTGAAAGCAAAGAAACAGGACGGCCCCCAACCCTCCCCCCTTTCAGGGATCAAGGGTGCTCCTCTGCACTGAGCCTGTTGCGAGCGGCTCCAGGCCCTAAAGTTCCTCACGCTACGACATCCCAATTGGGGGGGCCCGAATCGTCCAGAGTTGGAAACCTTTCCAGGTTAGGAGATGCCAAGGTACGACTCACAGGTGCCCCAAAGAGGTCTCCATTGGCACCATATCCCTCGATCAAACTGGTTCTGAGAGGCTGAATGGGCAACAAACCCACAACTGGTTCTGGAGTCACCTACTATCTACAGTTCCTGCCGAGAGAACCCTGTTCCCCACCAGAATCCCCCCCCATTCCGCCGTGCTTGGGGTATAAGTCCTCAGCTGAAGGACGAAATCTCGCATCAACCCCGAAACACCATGGCTTGACCGTGGCTTTCCCATCGGTTTCGGCTGCCAACAGAGGTTGAAGGACCCTAGTTCGCCTATCCCATAGGTACCCCAGTAAGGTCCTATTAAGGACTTAACCTCTCTTGGTGCTTTCCGGTGGCTTCTTTCAACCATGGGTCGGTGGCATTTCTATCAAGCCTTCCCTCGCACAACCCGGCTCGCACCACCCGGCTCGCACAACCCGGCTCGCACCCAGGCTGGCTGCCCCGGTGGAGCGGCTCCCCAAGCGCCCAAGGCACTCGAAGAGGAAGAAAATGATCCCAAACTCTGCGATCCGGTGGCTCACGTCCTCAGATCGATAGATCGATGAACACCCGTGGTAGTCCCAGTTTCGCCGGCTTCTTCAAGGCCTACCTTCATCCCAGAAACATCCAGAAATCAAGCCTTACCACCAAACCAATACAGAAACGAGCTTCCTACGTGTTGCCCCGGCTTCGCCCGGGTGCCCACCGTGCACCCGAGCTCCCAGCCGCGATCCAGGGCAAGTATGCTTTGGTTTCTGGTTGCCTCCTCTTTTTTCTGGGGGCACTTTGCTTCGAAGAGGACAGAGAGCCCGCTGGTCACCACCCAGGCCACGCACCACACATCTGCCAGGGTGCAACGTGACTGATCAGGTTGAAGCCTGTCAACGGTTCACCCACTTCGCACGCACGCACGCCCTGCCCCGCGCGTTGCTCGCGCCCTGGGCAGGTCAGAAAGACGGACGTCAAGGGGTGGCTCGGCCATCCGCGCAAACCCCAGGAGCTGGACCCCGAGGCAGCCGCGCGCGACGTCCGACCGGACGCCGGGCGGCCCTGCCTGTCGGGCCCAAAACGAGGCCAATGAGCAGGAACCCCACGATGGGCCTCGGGCGACGAAGAAAGCAACAACGGATCATTGGAATCACTGGAAACTGGGTCATGAAGTCTCCTGAAGAATAACATAACAAGGCATATGGCCTATATTAATACAACAATGTGATCTGATGAGTCATTGGCACTTTTTTTGGTATTTCCATCTGAGATTTAGGGGTTGAAAACAATAACCACACCACCAAAAATGGCTGGTAAAGAACGTGGCTGGTGGCTTCAAGGATGACCTCGCACCAGGAGCATCTAGCAATTGTGGGGAAAACGTCATCGCACGGACATTGAAAACATGGTAATTGGGTGGCTGGTGCTAAGGCAGGGTGCCTGGTTCAAGGTCATAGCTGAGAGGTTGCGCAGGTTTGCTAAGATTCGTGGGAGCCCACAACCTTCCCGGATGGTTTTATTACCGGCTAAAATTACAACTCCCAAGCAGGCAGGTTGCGACGATGGCCAAAAAGGTTCCCCAGCTTTTCTGAGTTCATCTGCAAACAAACACACAGACTGAAGTGTCTGGCATGGCGCTCTTTTCACGGCGCTCGCTGCTCGATCTTCTTTGGCCCCCCTTTGTGGAACCAAGGCCGGCAGTGAAGGCAACCACACCAAGCGGCGAAATCGCTACACTCCCTGGTTTGATGGAAGTGGAAGTTCGTCACCTGTTTGGTCTTTGGAAAAATGTGGTCATCCGAACCCGCGGCGAACCCATTCACATAACCTTGGAATCATTCCAAAGAGTGTAACTACTTCCAACATCACTCCGAAACGGGCCCCTTCCACGTCACTGACGCCGAAAACATCGCGGCATGATGGCACTATAAAGTCAAGGAGAGCTGAGCACTGGGAACTCCGTATAGCTCCTTGCCTTCCCTGCTTTCCATGGGAAATATGGATACTTCCGGCTCCGGAGTCGCTCCCTGAGCTGACCAGCTAGAGAAGACAGGAAAAAGGTGGGGACACCCCCTGATGAGCCTGATGAGTGAGTCGCGCCATGCCGAGAAAAAATAACACTGCCCCAGTTGAACGTCCAAGAGGACTGGCAGGAGGACTGGGCGTGGGCCCAAACTCAGAATCCCCAACCTCTGACTAAACACATCCATCCCATCATCAAAAGCCTCTGACTAAACACATCCATCGACGTGGTCGCCAAAATGGTGAGAACCGGGAGGTTCTTCCAAAATCTTCATGGCAACCTTGCTGAGAACACGGAGTCCTTTTCAGCCCCCCAAAAAATCCACCAATCGGAGCTGCTGGGAGGCATGCGCTACGCCCGCAGAAGGCACGCACCCTCTTCCAAAGATCTAAAGATCTGTTTTGAGCTGGCATCCAGGACGCAGGACTCATAAACCATCTTGAGAGTCGGGTCAAGCTGGGATCTTTGGGGTATTGGAGGTTGTTGGTCTAGAGTTGGTGCCAGGCTTGGTGTTTGGAAGCCGGGACCCGAAGTCTGATCCAGGATCCACTGCTGCCGCAAGCGAGGCCCGAAAGAAGATCTGGGAGCATTTGATCTGGTTGAGCGCACAAAGCACCCTCAACAACATCAACACACCCGCAGTCGTAACAGGCGAGGAAGTCAGCCCGCGAATATCGAACCATAGATTCCATTCGACTCCTGTCCCAACGGCATGGGGCCACCCTGGATGTCTCATGGACATGCTTTCTACCTGGACCATCCTGTCTGGGTGTCCTGGCTGGACTACCCTGCACTACCATCCGGGATCTCCAGGACATCCATCCAGGTCTGGGATGGTCCTGGTAATAAATGAACCTTCTTCTACTTCACAGCCCTTTCTTCCGGTCGTTCGGGCCTTGCGAAACGCCGTTCACGGTTCACCCTTCACTTCTGGTACTCGCCCCACTCGCGATCGTCCCAGATATCTCCACTGCCACTGGGTCGTTGTAGTCTCACCTCGCACGGTCGACGTCCGTCGGTCCACAGAGTCAAAGAGTTCGCATTCTTCCCATGCACAAGTGGGAAGAATGAGTTGATTCCGCCGGAATAGTGGTGAAGGGTCGGAGGGTCGTTGGGGTCGGAGCTTCTCGTGGGTCGTTCGGCACGCGGCCAACGGTCCGATGCTCTTGGTCGCGTCCGATGGGGAGAGGTGACCGGAACTTCGTGGCCCAGTTCGGTCACTGGGCTCTCAAGTGGTTCGGTCACTGGGAAGGTCCCCCATCCACGGATTGTTAGGGGTACCAACAGAGGTTAAGTGACCTTATAGGACCCGTAACCTGGGGTACCTATAGTATTATAGGATAGTCTAGTTCGGGTTCTTCGACCTCTGCTGGTATACATCAAGGGTTTGTAACCTCATATCGATGGATGCACCTCTGCCGAGGTGTGTTGCACCCCAGCAGCCCCCAACAGCCCACGAGTACGCGACAAAAAACCGCCAGTGCACCACTTCCGGGAGGCCAATGCCACCCACCACACCCAAGCTGCAGGACTTGAACCTGGATATTGCAATTGGGAATATATCACTTGATTCCATTAGGTTCATGAAGGGAAGAACTTTTGTTCACCTGAGCCTCCAAAAACCTGGGCACCCTGATGAGACGTTTCTTTCCCTCCCTCGCTTCTCCGTCCAATGCCAGAGGACAAATCCAGAATTCCCAGTCGCGGGGACTTCGGACGAGCAGCTTCCATGCTCCCCGCTTTCTCGTGGGAGGCGGAGCTGGGCTTTCGGCCGGGCGTGCCGGTCACGGCCTCCGGTCCGGCCAGGCGTGCAGGACTTCGAGAGGAACTTAGGGACCAGTAGAAGAAGCTGGGAGGCCAGGGGAGGTACTTAGGGACGACTTAGGGACCCTCAAAGAGGTCCCAAACACTGAATCAAGCTGGGAGGCCAGGGGAGGCCAGCTGCGCTTTAACAAAATTCGCTTCAGTTCGGCTCCGTGCCCGTGTTGCTCGAAACCTTTCGGCGGTTCAGCCGTCTCAGACAAGCAGCTTCAGCCGAATCCCGCCGCTGCACTCAGTTCTTCTGTGCGGGGGCACACGGTCCGAAAGCATTTGCTCCAAGTCGGTTCAGTTCCGTGTGGGGTTCACTTGAGGAAGGCCTTCCTGATGTAGTGAGCTTGGGGAAGCCAGGTGAGCAAATCCAACACCCAAAGATACCCAAAGAATCCCAAACAGCCGTTTTGATGTTGATTGACTCCTTCGGAAATTCCGGGACAACGGTCCGGCATGGACCGGCACCCGCCCCCCACCGGCCCCCGCCCCATGTCCGGTGCCCCTTTCTTCGCGCCTCCTTGGGCGGGGTCCGTCGGGGACCTGGAGAAGAAGGGCTCTGGATGGGCGGTGGAGGGGGGGTGCTCGATGGATACCCTACCGGTTGAGGCACGGACCTCATTTTCTGCTGCACCTTCATCACACAAACAGCGCCCAAAAACACCCACGCACCGGTGAGGGGGGTGGACTGGACCCGGGGGACGTCCGGCACGTCCGGTCGGCCGCCAGGATTTCGCCAGTGGCAGCACCAGCACCAGCGGCCCCGGCCGGTGAACGAGGAGAAGTGACGATCCGTTCGGGTCCAAAAAGGTGTGCATGCTCAAAAAGCCAGCGGGGGGGGGGGGGGGCTGCGGCACCCGCTTCGCTGGTGAGACCTGGGTGCGCCGCACCAGTTGGCAGGAACTTCGGCTGAGTCCCGATGATGAGACCTGAGCGCTCCGGAGGTTGGTCGTCGAGCGGGAGGGTGGAGAGGAGTTCGACCGGCCCAGCACGGCCCAGCACGAGGGGTCGACCTGGTGTCGAAGAATGCGCGGAAACACCTGCGAGTGGCCGGTCTTCGGATTTGTTGGTCGGGTGACCGGGTCTTTACCTTGGATGTCTTCGGCACACAAACAGGCCTGTTCAAGGGCACCCCAGTCATCAAGAAACCCACGAGTTCCTATCCATGGAGGAAGTCTGGGTGCCTGTCACATCCACTCTTGGATCTCATTGGAGGGAAAACTAGATCACACCACCCAACTCCATGTGACTCCTGGTTCTCCACTTCAGCGAGGTTCTTTTTCACTTCGCCCGTCCCTTTCTACCTCTCATTCTCTGCTACCGGCGTCGTTCTTTTCCGGGTCCCAGCACCGTGGGACGTGGTCTCCGAGAAGTGCGGGCCGGTCAGGTTGCGGGGCCTGCAGTGGGAACGACACTCGGGCTCCACGGGGGTCGGGAGTGAAAGGCTCGGTCCGCGGGCGAGACGAACACGAAGTGAGTTTGGGGGACTCTGAGCCTGGAGCCTGCGGGAGGCATCGAATCCAAATCATTCTAAAACTGGTGTGTGATAAAAGAGAGAGACCTTTCCGACCAACAAGGGGAAGGGAATGTCTGAAATCCTTTTGCATCGCAAACCACGGCACCCCGCGAAAGAAACTGTGCTTGCTCTGCTTCCTGCGCTTGTTAAAACCAAACTGCCCCCACCCCGCAAAGCCAGGGCCATAAGCACTTTAAGATGGCAACCCGGCGTTCGCTTTGAAGCAACTGCAAGTTCGCACGCGCTGAACAAGATCATGACTGTGCAGAACATGTGTTCACTGTGCTTTGAAGTACTGCAAATCATTGAGTAAAGCGTGCGCGCGCAGGCTTTTCTCCAAACAGCTGTTTTCCAGCGGCCTTTGCAACACAGTCGTCAGGTCAGCTTTGAAGACAATCTGGAATCTGGAGGCCTCTTGTCCACATGTTCAAGGCCTGGCTTCCGTTTCAAGGGGCCAGACTTGTAATACAAGAGCTCTTGACTCTTGACGTGCCATTTGGCTTTCAGTGGGGGGGCGCTCCTAGCCGCATGTTGGAGATTGGCTATCCTGTGCCACGTGTCAGGCAACTTGTCCATGGGTGGCGGACTTCGTGCAAGTGCAAGCCGTCACGATCGCAGGCAATGTGAAATAAATATGGCGGCTCCTCGTGTAATCGATGTTGGCTGGGACACCCCGCAGAATTGAAACCTATATACTAGCTGTTCAGACTCCCTGATGGCCTCCAATGTGTTGGGATTGAACAGAATCGGTGCTGGGTCCTGGACCACTGCTTTCGCTGCTTTTGGACCTCCAAGTCAGGGGCCATGGTCCTCCCTCTCGTCTAGGCGTGTGGCCTTGCACGTGGCTAGCCCATGATGCTCGAAAATGTCAGAAAGTAGATATTCTTGCTCGCAGTACTGGCGTTTAAAGTTGTTAGCTCAGACCACTTGAGCCGTTTTTTTATTTTTTTGTGGGGGGGGCCACCGGTTTTTTCCAGATTCTCAAGCTCCCTCCAGCCGCCGTTGGTGCCCAGCACGGTTCCTTCGGTTGGGTGCCCAAAACGGTTCCTTCGTTCGGACGGGTTGCGAAGAATGACTTTCGCTGAATCACTTCGTACTTCGGGCCGGTAGACATCCAGAAGGATCGCAACAGAATCCAGGAAGGTAGTGGAAGAACAGCACCACGGAGGTCAGTCGGGGTGTCCATTAATAGCCCCAAACAGAGGTCAGTCGGGGTGTCCATGTCTACCACCCTGACTGGGGGTGAGGTCGGTAGATGTGACATTGATGCCACAAAGCCCTTAGAATGTAGCGAGGCGAGGCTTTGAGCCCCAACACATTTCAAAAGGCATTGCTGTAGGATACTGTAGGCATATGTTGACGCGTAAAACAACAGTGACCACCACCAATGTGAGCCGCATCCAACATACACGATGCCAGAAAAAACTATGTGGAAAAACTGCTCGCAGTCGTTTCCTCTTTCCCATGCTACCACTGCTACCAGCCCTGAACCAGGACCCTCCTGTCGGGGTGTCTATGGCTTACCCCCAACTAGCTGTGATTCGGGGTGTCCATTACCCCTCAGCTGGGGTGCTGGTACCATGCAAACATGTGGTTCCAAGCAGGTCCACCACCTCGGTACCAGTCGTACACCAGTGTGCCGGTCGTTCACTGTCCCACCTCCCCAACGACCAGCGGTCGGACCAAGTGGCCCCCCTCCAACCCCCCCCAAAAAGATGGATCAGTCCGTTGAGCGAAGGGTCCTAGGCACCGAGGCGTCCCAGCGGAAAAAGCATGATGACCACCCAAAAGAGATCCAGACTTCGGCTTCGCTCGCGACCCTATCGCCCCGCCCCCGCGCCGCGGCGTGCCGTGCTTCACTCGTCGGGCCGTGGCGCGCCTGGCGTCCGGGACTAAGCCTTCTCCAGCACCCTCTTGGCTTCTGGCAGGCTGACTTCGGTGGTCGACCCTCGACAGCGAAAAATCCCCGAGCATTTAAGAAGGGGTCAATGAAGGGGTCAGTTATAAGGGAATCGATAATGAGCCACACAAGCACCAGATGTGGATGTAAACGAGTAGAAGAGGACTGAATCCATTTCAAATTCTTCGCCCTTCTCCCTTCTCTTTAAACTTCTCTTCGACCCCAATCGTCCGCCGCCTTTTGAAGCCAATCTGGTGCCGTGGCCACTCGTAGCAAGCCTGGCGGAGCCAGGCTTGCTAAGCCAGGCGGCTCAGGTGAAGCGGAGGGGTGGCACGTTGGAACGAACTTAGCTCACCCCCATTGCAGGATGTGGGTCATGGCACCAGGATGCACCCGGATACCTTCGTTGACCTACCGACGGAACTGGCGCATCAATCCCGAACGCTTCCCAAAGGGCCCTTCTTCGTTGACCTACCGAAGGTCAAGCGATGTGATGTTGGGGCTCGGGCCGCTCGGGGTCTTGACCCCATCCCCATCCATGATTGGACATTTGAAGGGATTCGGGAACATCGGTGTCCGGAGCATATGAGTTGTGCTTCCTCATGGCTGCCGGGACACGCGGGTGGCTTGAGCAGGTGTCCTCCCCCTTCTTTCCCACCATCATCATCGGCCCATAGACCCCTAGGGAGCTGGTCTGACCCGTGACCACTCCCGTTTTGCCCAGCTCAAAAGCCTCTCAAGCAAAGAGGCGGTGGCAAACCCTAGTCCAGTCGGGGCAAGTGGCCTGGTCCGACTGACCTCATTGACTTTGGCATGGCCGAACCCTGCAAACTCAGTCAATTGAGCCAACAAGAGGTTAAGTGACCGTAAATAGGGCCCGTAACCTGGGGTACCCACAAGGACCCTCCGACAGGTCACCAATAAAGACCTATTGGGGTCCAACAACCCTCAACTAACAGCCTGTTGGAGGGTGCTGGTATAGGATAGTCTAGTTCGGGTTCTTCAACCTCTGCTGGAGGTCCGTAACCCCCGAGGTCCCGCACGCAGCAGAAAACCCGCTCGGCTCTCTTTCTCTTCCACGGAGCTCGCTGGCGGGTCGGAAGCTCTTTTGGGCTCCGAGCCACGGTGCGCTCTTGAACTTGTGCAATTGCGGGTGTGATCGCTACGGAGCTGCCCTGATCACCAGGAATGAAGCAAAGCCGGCAAGGTGTGAGGCTTGTGATGGATGCATGTTCCCCGTTGGGGAGAGGGCAACACTACTAGTTAGGACCGTTCTTTCGTGGAGTGCATCCAGGACTACGGCACTGGCGGAACCAAAACGGACCCTTTTGCGGCATTCGCATGTGCTTGCATCGCCTCTCACCGCCCTCACCAGAGGGGACCCGGCGGGTAGACTGCCACTTGTCAACACTCAAAGGCATCGAACGTAAGGTGTGTCCTCCTGTCCTCCTCTTCCAACCCCTACCCAATGCGACGGTCTCATGTGTCTGGGTCCAGGGCCTGGTCGAAGCCCTGACTGAGACCAACCCATGCTGCGATCAAGTCCTGAATTCTGATCGTATCTCCGCTCCGATTGCACCCATCGAAAACTGTGCAGGTATTGGGCATGTGGCATCAGGCTTGGGCATGCAGCCTCTGAATCAAAAGTGGCCATACCCCTCCTTGCCAACAGCCAATATACAAGAAACGAACATCATGATGTGTCTAAACATGAAAATCATAAATGTAAATGTTGCAAAAAGGGCCAAAACCCTCTTCTCTTCTGGAATCGTGGCCCAACCCTGAATAAGCCGCGCCCTCGGCCCTCGCACTTCTCATCGCGACTAAAACCGCTCACGAAACACGTGAGGCACGGGGCTGGGGCGGTTTACAGGGACAGGGACACGATGTCACACCGCCTTACGAAGCGTTCCCGGCAGAGAGGGCATTGCTTGGTCCCGCTCTCCACCACGGCTGCGCAGCCACTGCAAAGCGCCTCCAAAAACGGACGGGGAAACGGGGAGCCTTGACACCTAAGAAGGATTCCCAAAGACTTGTAGGAGATCCCTCGTTCTTGAATCTTGCGTGTCATCACCAGCAGCCGTTCCGGAAAAAATCGGTGCACCCCCGTAGCCAGATTGGTGGATGTAGGGACAGCTCCGGAAGAAATTCGACCAACCAATGGAAGTTCCGCACCCAACCCAACCAGCACCACGGGCTTCGATGCCTTCGATGGCTCCGAAACTGCCGCGAAGGAGCTCGGTCCGGTGGCGCTGATCGTCGCGTCATGCCATGTGGGCTCTGCAAGGAGGCCCCAGGGTGGGAAAGGTCCGATGTGGAGCTCCAGGGTGGGAAAGGAATGGCCCCCCAGACCCAGAATTCACTCCGATCTTGGGAAAAGGTCCGCTGATCCGAGGCTGAGTTGGCCGAAAAGAACCTTCTCCCATGCTCTGTTCAGGTCTGTTTGTGCCCTGGGTGGCCGAGTAAACCATCGACGTGAGGCGTGTTCCAACTGGGTGTTCATTGCACCGGCTGAGGCGGTTAATGCTGAGTCCATTACACAGGGGGACAGTTTCAATCAGTTTCAGGGTTTTAGAGACCCTCTCCTATGTGCCCCGAGTAGAGTTTGTGCCCTCTATCTGACCATCAATGGATGGAAGAATGGCAAACACCTTTACCCCTGAAACTTCTCGACCTCCATCATTGGCATCGTTCTTCACCATCCTCACCATCCATTCAGGGTCCATCCAGGAATCCACTTGTCCCATCAATTCCCATCCCCACTGCCTCCACCACGCACCTAATGTAAACTCTTGATTCAGAAGGCCTCCTCATTCTGCAGGGGTTGAATTACAATTCAAGAGTCTGCATGACGCCATGCGAGAAAAGAACGCGCATCCGGGCCGCGGTGGGCGAAACCACCTGGTGTGCCGCGGTGGGCGAACCGCCGCGCCTTGTGCCCGCAGATCATCGAGGGCACCTCGGGCGGCGCCTCGTAGCAAATGCAGCACATGGACTCGGCGTAGACTTCCGTCGAGGGGCCCGGTGTCTGCGCACGTTGGGCAGGTGAGGCAGTGGTGGTTGGGCAGGTGAGGCAAACGGGCTGGTAGGCGGCTGTTTGAGGACGCCCATCCAGTTTATAAAATATTTATACACCAGGAGTCACAGTCGACGGGGTGGTGTTTGGTCCCCTTACGTGAGTGGAGTAGCTGGGCACCCTGGGCACCTCCTTGTGACTGCACCCCGTCTTGTGAGTGCTGGTGTCAACATTGACCCTTCAAACATCTTGATACCCCAACTGATTGGCCCAATGGACGTCCCATAGGTCCCCCATGGATTGTTGAGGACCTCCGCGGCGTGATACGACGTCGACCTGTGCACGAGGATTCCAGAAAGATAAGAATCCTTTGGGATTGGAACCCCCAAGTTCTTTGAGGGATCTAAAGGGTCTCATTTATAGATGAGTCTCGTGGCATCTCTGAATTGCGTACATGTCCAGCGAGCGAGTGCACATCTCATCCACAAGGACTTGGTGCAGCTCCCAATTGAGTTAGATGATGTTAGATGGGTCCTGCTTGAAGCATCTCACATGCAAGGCACTCGCGCCATCTTCAATCTACATCACTCACCAATGTGCCCCCCTCACCACATGCCTCCCCCACCCACCGCCACTTGTACCATGCTTCCACCCCAGCTCCACCCCAGCTCCGCCTCAGCCCCCGCGCCCCGCGCCCCCGCACGCGCCCCGCACACCCTCCGGCCTCGCCGCGCCGCAGCGCGCCGCGCAGCTGCGCCTCGGCGCGCTGCCGGCGCTGCGCAGTGGCCGTGTCGATGCGGAGCCGCTCGCGCGCCAGGCGGATGGAGCCGCGCTCGTCGCAGTCCACGGAGCCTGCCAGGTTTCGGTGGGTGGCGGGTTTCGGGTGGAGGCGGGTGGAGGAGCGGGTGGGGCGGTGCGCCGAAGTCGTAGAGGATGGATGTACGAGTGGCCGAACAAAGGGCGGAACAAAGGGCTTGGTTCGGCCAGCGGACATTTCATGTGCACACCAATTGGCCACAAAAAAGATCCAAACTCTGAATACCTTCTCCAAACTGGTCTGAAATTTGGCATGGGAGTTGCAGCCTTCAATGTCGCAAATGAAGCACGCTTTCCCCCACTTCCGTAGCATTGACACCAAATCCTCCTTGTCAAGGCCCTTCTCCTGGCCCAGGCCGCTTTGCTGGGTGAGTTCCCATTTTCAGAGCCCACAAGTAAATCAAGGAGCACTATCACAAGCTATGCTGGAACTGTTCGGCTACAAGTCTATCAGTTTCAGCTATATAATACCTTAAATGCTTTTGGATCTTTGGGGGTCACTGCTCTATCTGCTCTCTGCTCGTACTAGTAGGGTGCCCAACTTCTCAGACATTCGTCTCCTGCTCAGCAGTGAGAGTGACTTCCACGAAGGGAATGAAGACCACGGGGGAAAGGAATCCTCGGATGCAGATGTCGAGCATCGAACGGAAGGACTCGCCGTCCGAACACGGCGATGCTGGCTTTTCGATCGCGCTCGATGATGGGAGATCGAGGGGAATTGGCTCATCGAGCCGGTTGCGCTTCCAACTGGGATGGACCTGGAAAGTGTTCTCGCCAGGTAGCGGTTTCATGCAGTTTCTAGTATAGACGGGGGAAGGGTACGCGGAAAATGGTGGAAGCTCTAGGGCCAGAACCAATGAAGAGATTGTCTCGGCTAGATCAGTTGAAACATGTTGGAACATGTTGGAACTGGATCAGGCTGACTTCGAGCTTTCTTCGTTCGCATCTCTTGCCGTTCACCCCTCACCCAACTCACCCCACAACCAACCACCCCACGACCGTCCCACTCGTCCCGTGCAACCGGTCCAAAGGGCGCAAGCCCACGACCCGCGGCTTCAGCGCGCTCGGCATCTTGTCGCTGCCCAGCTCCGCGAAGACCGCCTGACCGGCGTTGCTGGGGCACCCAGCGAGGAGAGGGTCGGAAGGGCCGGTTAAAGAAGCCCGGCTAGCGACAGGGGAGCCATGCCGCAGAGAGAGAGAGAGAGAGAGATCGAGATCGAGATCTGTGCTGCCTTTCAATGGCTGTATCCTTCGGGTCTTGAAGCTTTGCATGTTGATGAAACACGATGTCAGTGCTGCCTCCTTTCTGTAGCCCTCCATGGCGGGCTAGCTGTTGTTGCAGAACTTTCACCCTCTGCGGCGCCATGCCTTGTGCTTCGATGCCGTAGCTAACAGCTGCATGTACGGATGTTTTCCAGACCCTGACCCTCACAGGTCTCGAACGGAGCTTCAGGTGGGTGAGCTTCATATGCCTTCTGCGGCCCTTGATGAGCCTCTTTTGTTGCGTGCCAATCCTCCTCCGCCTGGCCCCACTTGAGTCTAGGCCGAGATCTTTCAGAAGGTCGTGTGCACGAGGCTGATCTTCAGTGCGATGCAGGTTGATGAATCGCTTGCACTCATTTGTGGAAGACAGGAAACCTGTCTTGCTTGGGGAAAGCTTCAAACCTGCACTTTCCAGCCCTTGTTTCAGCTCCTCATATCCAGCCAAAGCTTCCCGGCAAACTGTGATGGCATCTTGGCCAACAAAGTCAACAGAAATGTCATCAATCCAGGCGTCAAGGCAGCTGAAGGCAATGCATCAGTTGGTCCAGGCTTGGCCAGTGGCTCAGAGAGGTGAGCTTGCCTCTGCATGGCGGGTCTCCTGGAAGAGGCTTCAGAGGGCTGCGCATCCGTGGATGGTGGTAGCTGGTCCGATGGCAGCGCTGCAGGCCTATCTGATGGAAATGCAGTGGAATGCTGGAGTCATTGATGATTGGGTCAGGGCAGTGCAGGGAGTGCGGCCGGCAGCCCAGATGAACCTGGAACATCCTTGGCCCTATCTTCAACAGCAGCTGCACAAGGAGCTTGGGGTACAGAGGGCACAGCGCATTCAAGCACTGGAGCACTGTTTCCCGATGATGCGGATGCCTGACTGGACCATCTATCATCGTGTTGTCAAGCGACTGAATGGCACTCGCAAGGCGGCAGTGGATGCATGGACGCAAGGCTCTTTGAGAACACACACCCATGGGGGGCGGGCTGTCTGTCCGCTTTGCAATGCCCCGGTCACCATGAAGCACCTCATTTGGGAGTGCAGCTACCATGAGAAGCAGCTTCCAGCCGGATGGACGCAGCTCATTGCGGCCAATGAGGACAGCATGCTATGGGCAAGAGGCCTAATTGAACGCCCGGACTATCGGCCGACAGTTGGTGTGGAGTCGATCCAGGTCACTGGCATGCTGGAAGGAGGCTGGCCAATCCGCATCAGCCCCAGTCAGAGGATTGCTCTTGGAGTCAAGGCAACATGTCAAGATGGGCGCTTGAAACGGTATGCGGTAGCTGTGACCATTGGGCAATGGAAGCAAGGTAGCTGGCAGGTGGAAGGGACATGCACGGCCCTCACTCCAGGCGACAACAATGAAGCTCGGGCGTGGGTCTTTGGCTGCTGGATTGCCCTACTCGCAATTGTTGGCCGACATCAGATCAATGTTCCACATCGTGCTGGGTGGCAAGTCCTGCAGAAGGGAGACACCAGTGTTTTGGTGGCTGACCTGTGGCACAACCTTGAAGCTACGGAATGGAAGCGGCTCCTCACCCTGCATGTGCCTGCAAAGTTGCTCAGAGGCGAAGGAGGAGAGCAGCGGGGGTGGCATCAGTACCAAGCTGCCCAGCAATGTGCCCACCAGCGGGCTCTGGCCGAAGCACCTTTGGAGCAACTCCATGCCCTGCAAGAAGCTGATCAATGGCATGAACAAGTCTATCAAGTTGCTGCGGAGCGCATTGGGGCGCTACTTCAAGACAAGCAGCACTATATGCATGACAAGCTTGAAGGAGTTGAGCCGGTCATCAAACTCAAAGAGAAAGCACCAAAAGGGCGCCTGGAGATCATGCAGCAACTGGCAAACAGAAAGAGAGCTGACGGAGTTGCTGGAGTGCATTGCTGGGTGCTCAAAGGAAGTGGACTTCAGTGCAGTGCATGTGGGATGCATCTCAAGGCCAGCAGCACGCATGATGAGATTGCGCGCAAAGATGGAGCGCCTTGTGCAGGCATCAAGAAAAAGACACTGATGGATCAGATGAAAGAGCTGATAGAAAGCACAGCTGCATTGCCGGAAGAGCAAGATGGGCATCGCTGGGCTTTGAAGGCCCATACCTTTCACTGTCAACGGTGCTGGGTTCGTGTGCCAGTTCGATGCAGCAAAGAAGCACTGGAGGCCATGACGCAACAAGAGTGCCATTTTGGGGAAGTTCACGAGGGTGACCTCAACTGGCGTACCAGAGTGCACAGCAGCCACAGATTGCAAAGGAGGGGCGCCTGGATTGTCTGTCTACGCTGCTCGAAACAATACAAGCTGCGAGATGGACATGTGCCGCATTGGTTGCAGCACCAGTGCCCGCAGAGCAGTGGACAGACCAAGCTTGTGTTTGGAAGCTCAAGCAGTTGAGCTAGTTGGCTGTTTCCCTGGTCAAAGGTGAATGACCCTTTCCAGGACCCGCTTTTGCCACTGGCGCGGGAGTCATGAAGCGAGATGCAAAAGAACCGAGAAAAAAAAAATCGAGATCTGTGAGCTTTAACTATGTAGCTTTATAGGGGAAATTGGGGTGGAACATGTTTGATCTCAAAGATCCTGGGCTGGGACCAAGAACCAGTCCAATAGAAGCAATCCGAATAGAGTTTTGTGGTCTTTTTGGCTGGCAAATGACCTGCCAAATTCACTGATTTGCATCGGAATTTTCCCGGCCTCTTGGATGCTATTCAGCGAGAGGCTCAAGGTGTTGGTGGCCAGCAAGCCTCATTTCGCGGCGGAGGGGTCACACACCCCGACCGGCAAGGCCATGAGGGCTCTGGCGCCCTTTCCGGGGCCACCCAAGTTCGATGTCGGACCCTGGAAGTGGTGGCCCACCATTGATTTACTAGCCTGAATGCCAAACAGCCCATTGTTTTGCTTAGGGAATGTATGGTCTATAGACTCATACAGCTATGAGAAGCGAAAAAAAAAACAGAACCACTTCTTTCAACACCCTGGCTTCCCATCTGGAAGGACGGGATTTCATGGTCGTCCGTTTTTTCAGCTCCTTCTTCCCATCTACCATGGATTCAGGGAGCGCTATCAGCCTCACCTCGCCGCACAAACAGCCGCAGCTCGTGTGTCCGAACCGAATCGCACCCGCCAAGGTGCATCCTGGCCTGGCCTCCTGAAGCGCTTCAGCAAAGACCTTACCTCAGGTGCTCAGCTGCGCTTGTCTCGACTCTGGGATTCGAAGCCGGCGCATGCTTCCCGTTCCAAAGCTTGTCCGATCTGTCGCAAGTGACTACTTCGAGAAATCTACTTCCTCGGGTGTAGGCTTTGGCTTTAGGACCTGAGAGGGGCTCTTGTTTTGCCCCCCGGAGCGGGACTTGCAGACGTTCGGCTCGTTTTGTGACTTTTTCGATTGACATACCGAACCCGTCCAGCTAGACTTAGACCAGTACGCGACTTATGGTGGTATAGTTCTCCCATGTTCTCCCCAAGGGACTGAACAACTGGAGGACTCCTGTGATCCTCTGATTCTTCCAAACATGTCCCTCACAGCCACGTGGTGATCATGTTCTGGTCTCGGTCAACCCGACCATCGACGGTCCGGACCAACGAAAAGATCCAACAGGTTCCGGACCCATCGAGCACCCCTGCATTTGATGTCGAGGCGATCTGGCACTGCCTCCACCACCAGGTGCGCATTCTTGGCCGCCTGAGCCCGCCGCGAGCCGCGCCGGCGAGCCGGCTCGCGGCTCGCATGGATGACAGAGGTGGTGGTGCCGGAGGGCTGGAACGCGCCAGGCGAAGTGCTGTGGATGAACTGAGGGTGGCTTGCTCAGCTTGGAGCGGAGGTGAAGTTGGAGATTTTGAAGACCCTCAGCCTGAGGAGCCTTTCAGTCCTCCCGGGAGCTGGTCTCGCGCCTGAAGCTGGTCTCGCGGCCTCCAATTCCTGGACTATCTGACCTATCTCTCTTGGCGTCGGGAACCCATGGACGGAGGGGATTAAGAAAGAGATCTGGAAGACAAGGTGTTCCTTTCAAACCGATCTGATGGATCAGGTCCCTTAGAAACTTCAAGAGATGTGAATCTGTTCCCGAACATCCACCTTTGATCCCTCCCACCCGAAAATCATGCCCAACACATCTTGAAAGAAAGTGCCTCCCTCTTCGAGGAATCGACGGCTGCTTCAACTCCTGACTCTTCTCCAAGTCGCTAAGTCCTCTCTCACTCCCCCCCTTCCCCGAGCTAGCTCACCCCCCCCCCCCCGCCGAGCTGCGATCGAACGAACCGTTCCGACCGGTTCCGACCGACCCGCCCCCGCGCTGGCGCCCTCCCGCCTGAGCGATGGATGTGCAGGCCTGCGTTCGGCGAGCCATCGGGTCGGTCGGCGGGGGTGTTTCAAGCGGCGGAAGGGTGGGGAGAGTTGGAAAACATGCGGGTTTATAAGGGTTACGGTATGGTCGTTAGCTGCGTGGTTCTATAGGCTCTTTTGCCCAACTTCAAATGCAGGAAAAGGCGTCTGTGTCCTTGTTCTGTGGCATTGGTCGTCCTAGTCCTTGTTCGGATAGAGGTTTCTGATGACTTGGATCGTCACTCTGAACCCCAACAATGAACTGCCCATTCGAGTCTAAGCCCACAAGTATTTTCACCCTCCCCGTAGTACGACTGGAAGGGCATGTGGAACGATCCAAACGCAGCACCCAATCACGGGCACTGAAATTGAAATGAAGCTCTATATCCATAGTCACCCTGGAGTAGATAGAATACAGTAATGGAAATCCAAAAACCAATACGAAAACTGATCCTGTTGCTGGCTTGGTTCATCTACCTACTCCCGGATGGTGCAGTGCATTGCATGTATATGCTACATAGCTTGCATCAATATATAGCTATATTAGTACCACACACCCGTGCCGCCGCACGGGAGGCGGTCGACAACACGGTCTCTCACCCCCGCTCCCGTCATCCCCTTCGGTTCGTCTTCCATGCCGCCTTGGCTTGTCTCACTTGGCCGTCCGGCAAGGGTATCCAAATCCCTGGGCAACGAAGTGGATGAGGTGGAAGTTGATTCTTTTGGTCCGACTGATGCAGGCCACTGGCTTGACTAAAGGCGATGTGCAAAAAGCGCCACAAAAATCTGACTGTTGAACACATGGCCACGTAAGCCTGTGGGCAATTCTTTGGCCTTCTTGGCCTTCAAACTGCACGTTTGGCACTCCAAAGGGCAGTTCGAAATGCTCGGGATTCAAAATGCCGCACCTTTGCTGGGTGGCCGCTGGTCGGCCAAGTCCAAAAGATTCGCCCTGCACGCGAGGTCCCACCGCCGGTAGCCTCACCACCTCCATAAAACCCTAAACCATCTCATGTAGGCCCCTGATTCACCAAAGCCTTCCATTGTGGATGGTCAAACCCTCTTCATTTGGTGCACTGGTGTTTGAACGGGAGGTGACACAAACCAGACCACCGGGCGAAAAGAAAGAACTAGGGCATGCCATCCAATGTCCTTATTGTCCAAGAAGCACGTTGTCAGATAAACAAATACACACCAAAATGAGGCCAAAGAAGAGCTCCGGCTCCGGTCACCCATGGGGTCCCAACACCCCACCGCCGCAAGCCGGGTGCTCCAACTCCAAATCG
The DNA here is from genome assembly GCA_963970005.1 of Durusdinium trenchii. Classification (NCBI taxonomy): domain Eukaryota; class Dinophyceae; order Suessiales; family Symbiodiniaceae; genus Durusdinium; species Durusdinium trenchii. The sequence goes on from CAXAMN010026918.1 coordinate 474,855, forward strand.
AGGACATACGCTTGAGAGCGCGCGTAGAGGGAGGCGCGTCCGGGCTATGCGAGGCTTCTTGGGCAGCTTCTTGGGCAGTGTATCCCCCTCCAATTCTGCCTTTGCCTCCAAGCGGGGGCATACTGCTATGTGCAACACATATTTTGTGTTTATAGTCTTGTCCATTTATAGCGCGCGCGTGTTTCTTCATGTGTTTGTCTTTATGGTTGCTCAAAGGACGGACATTCATATACAACTTGGTGCTCGAGCAGCTGTCCCCCTTCGGAAGAACACGCCCAAGCTGTGATTGCAGCCTGTGCTACACCGCCTCACCATTCGCACCACCACAGGCAGGTCACCATCCCGCCTGTTGCAATCCAGCAGAATTTCAGTCACGGTGCCATTCAGCGTCTCCTGATGAAAAGAAAGTGAGCTCAAACCAATTCAAACATTTCGTGATGCAAGTAATGCCCCAAGGTCTGTCTAGAACTATCTGCATTACAATTTATCAAACTAAAGGCCACACACCAGGTCACCAGGGTTCACATCTTCTGCACTGCAGCATTGGCCACCACGCGAGACGCGCGATCTGGTCGGCAGGGCCTGTGGGTTTTTGGTCTTCGCCAAGCCAGCATCGAAGACCGACTAGGCGGCAGGCGGGCGGGGCGGAACCGTTCTCGTCAGACCCGACGTCCACCCACCACTGTCTTGGTTGCCCAGATGAAGGTGGTCTTTCATGTGTAGGTGGTTGGACCAGCTTTTGTGAGGAATTTGTGCCTCTCTTTAGCCTCCTCCAACCACCCGTAACCACCCGCAAATCGGGCTGGGACTGTTGGAAGTTTACAGTGACCCGTTCTGGGAAAATGACTTCTGGGATGGATGAGCGTGGAGCTTGCTGATGAAGGCATTTCTTGCGGCGTGTTTATGGTACGATCATGTCCGGTCCTAAATAGAAAAATAAACGGATGTTCTGCAAACGGGGACGTCTCCACCAAGCCATTGTTCTTCAGCCTGGTCTATTCTTGTTCGTCTGCCCCACAACAAGCAATGACCCAAGAGACGTAAATCACCATTTCATCCCAATTGTATCTCTCTGTCTTTCACACAGTCTAGTCAACACAAGCGAATAGTCCCGTCCCAATAGTCTTCACCTTTCAAATAACATACACCTTAGCAAACCAATGCAAAACAAGACACCTCAAATCCTTCTTACCCTCACAACTCACCCCTAATTATCGAGTCTTCATGAGTCTTCTAACCGTTCAGTTCTTCCTTTCTCCGGATTCCCCACCGACACCCACCGACCATGCGGTTCAGCCAAGCTGCCACGTCACTGCCCAACAGCAGCAGCTCCGTGATGATCCGGGCGCCCAGGAACCCCGCGCCGATGACCGCCACATGCACCGGCTCCTCCATCCGGAGAGCGGCGCCCCCCGGCGCGGTCCGGCCAAGGGGCCGTAGATGGCCGGTAGACCGGGCAACCCCCCTGCGGCGGGGAGAAGAGGCGAAAGCAGGGTGAGCTGAGGGGGTTTCTTGTTGGGGGGTGAGTTTCTCTCCATCTGACCCTCCAGAGTGGGGGGCGGGATTGTGACCACGAGTTGGGGTTGGAGGAGTTTCTTCATGTTTTTGTGAAGGCAGGCAGATTTACACTCTTCGACTAATTCACATTGAGAAGACGACACTGGTGATCATGCATGCCAGACCTGATACCCTGTCTGACCACAGAAATCCACCATGGCCTGAGCCGGGTCCAGTTTTGGTGGCTATAGTTCTTTTGGCAACCTTCAACCCACGTCACTTTCAAACAGCCACTGTTGATAGGCCAATTCTTGCGCCCACAATCTTGCACCCAAGGGCTGGACCATGTCTTTGGCCTTCTTCTCTCTTCACCCACTGGGCCCAGTGGCTCCGGACCACCCCCCCCCCCGAGACGCCCTCCTGACTGTCCATGTCCAGGCCTTCGTCTGACTGCGGGGCCCTTCAGCACACCCGAAGGACACCCGACACGAACGCCAGCTGAGCCAGCTGCTGCGACGAAGCGACGGGCCGCTGGCGGGCGGTGAGAAAAAAGAAAAGGGACCGTGCGCTGTGTGGGCGCCCTGCGGCTGGCTTGGAAAAGATTCTTCGAGGGTTGGCAGGGACCAAAAGGGACAAACAGCTGGGTGCGGCCGTCATACCAAAAAACTGGGAGACCAAGCGTGGCAAGGGGGAAAAGAGAATGCTTGGATTCTAAGCACTATTAATTTAACAGGCTTTACCGAACAACCATTGTTTCACTGAGGATTTTACACTACCCAGATGCTCCAAACAGCCCTTGGTCCCTCAAAACCCTAGGGCCCTAGCAAATTGAGACCCCAGACCCCTCCAGAGGATTCGGGTCCAACCCCTCCATATGAGGGCCCGTGAGCGTCTGGGTACAACACCAGTTCAACCATTAAAGACAAGTTTTGGACTCTCAGGGGGAACGTTTCAAATCGTTGGTGGCAGGTTCCATATTTAGTTCACCCCCAGCGGCCACGGTTCCAGGAAATCACCTTCCGTTGTCCCACGTGGTCTGGGAACAAGAGTGAAAAATCATTCAACTCGGTTGGAGTCGGGGGCACTGCAGAACCCTGAAAGTCTGCCTTCTTCACAGTCTTTACAGCTCCTCTGAGGAGTCCCACCGTCATTCGCTTTGCACCGGGGTGCTCTTCCTTGGACATGACTTCTCAGAGGTCAAGGCACGGCCGCGCTACGCGCTAGGTTCGTTGGGCCACTCGGGCCACTCTTGGTTCCGGAAGAAAAAGAAGAACAGCCCAAGCCACCCTGAATATAGCCTGGCTGCCCCGGCTAGAAGAACAACTGAACCTTCACGTGTCTCATTTCCCGGTCTTCCGAAAAGCAGCGGTTGAAAAAGAACAAACAACAAACATGGCGGCTTTCGCACGTTCGTGCCGTGGATGCTCTCGATGGTTCGATGGCACACGTCCTTCTTCACCACGGCCTTCCTGGAAGTCCCGGTCCAGTCCAGTCGAGCCAAAAACTCCACCCCCAGTGAGGAGAGGGTGACCAGTGGTGTGACCTGCATGGCGACCAGCAAGGGTGGTTTGGTGAAGACCTTTGGACCAGGGTGCGCGAAAGGCTGCTGGAGCCCAGTTCGACGCGTTCAACGCGAAAACGCCGCCGCCTTCCGGACATGAAGCTGGACAAAGAGGGCGTTTTAAAACGAAGGTTCTCTTGCGGGCATGTATAAGCATCACCATATAATATTCTCTATAATTTGGGGTTGCGCTTTTTTTCAGTTGATTGAGGCTTCTAGCTGTCGATTGGCTCTGTCCAATCCAGTCAACTTGTTCTTCACCTCACTGTGGGCCTCTAGCTTCGAAAGAACTCTGGAATCACATTCCCAGCTTTCAAACACAGTGTCTTGACCTATCCTGATGCAGATTCCATGCGGAATCTTCGGAACGTTCGGAACATGAATGCTCAAAACTGTCAACAGGTCCCGCATTGAATCTGCTAAGTGTGGCTTCCAGGCCAAGTACTTTCCCAAAAGACTTCCTAATTGAGTTGGTCTTCACTTGACTTTCATTCCTCCGCACCAAATGGCTACCCACCCACTGGGGTGCCCCACCAAAAGCCGTCCATATGAATACTGCTCCGTCGGTCTTCCGGCCGTGCCATTGGTTTCCGGTGGCGCAATTGACACGCGCGGCTTTGGCGCAGTGGGTGACACGGTGGTGGGGGTGACGGGACACAGCAGATCCTCAACACGTGGCAGTCATGAGCGAGTTGCATTCCTGGATGTCACCCCTTTTTTTCACTTGCTGGGGAACGCACAAACAAGTCCAAGGTGGGAATGGCTGAGAGATCGGCCACTCACACCCAAGGTGTTCAAAAGCCAGGAGCTGTTAGATCCCTGAACTTGCTGTGGTGGTGCCAATAAGCCGCCGTGTAAGAATTCGAAATGGTCCCGCGAACCAGAAGTGAAAGATCGGGTCGAAACCAGCGGATGGAAGGCAGGTTGGAAGGCATGTTGACACATGTTGACACGAAGTTGAACAAACAAATCTTATTAACGTGCGCCATAAGTTATCACATGTTATCACTTTAGTCTTCATCCGAATGTCTTAGCAACAGCTGAAAAACGCTCAATGTCTTCCTGCATTTCAACGTCTTGATCCACGTGCCAGCGGCAATCCTAGAAGTGCGCATCTAGAAAGCTTGTCTAAAAAAGCTTGCGAAACGAGAATGGATTGTCCCAGCCAAGCACATTCAATGATGGAGACCCCGTGTCTTCGCTGATGTGAGGCCGCCCAATGGTTCTGCTGAAACGGTCCATGCTGTTGGCCATCCACTCCAACCTTGCAACGTCCAACCCAGTTCCCCAAGGCGCCCACGAAGTGCGTAGCCGCGCCATGAGTGGAACCGCCAGGGTGGTGGCGAACAGCAGCAAGAGCCTTAGAGCACCCCATCCGGTGCCGCTTGCCAAAGTGCAAGAATCATGGAAACAGCAAACCCCATCACGCGTGCCCCATCACCCCTGCCTTCCCCTCACCTGCCGCAAATGACAGCATCATGCGCACACACGTAAAATTCGCAGCTCGGTGGAAGACCTTCGGAAAGGAGAAACTTTCGGCACACGACCGGCAGAACGCCCTTTGATGGGGTGCCTAACGATGAAGCCTTTGGCTGCCACTGCGGCCATCAAAGGACACAAAATCGGGTTCGCATGGTTAGTGGGGAGACCCCCTAGCCCCATTGGCTTTGGTCTTATAAGTCTACTTCCCTTCTTCCAGGGGGTCGAACTGGGAGGTCTCCCTATTTCGATGCACACCCAAATGAACCGTTTGCCCCGGCATCATCTGCAAACCACCCTTGCCATCCCTTGCCCAAGACCAGCACAAGGTGGACTCCTATTTTGAGCTTGGAGGGACCTGAAAGAGACTGTAGCCACATGAGTCCGAAATCTCACCAAAACAAACAACACACCACCAGGACCATCCAAGGGGTGTCCTGGCTGGACTACCCTACACTACCTATAGGCTTCCAGACAGGGCACCCCTTGGATAGTCCAGGCACAAATGACGTTGCTATGTGCAAATTGACCCATCCCATGGTAAAACCAGGGTAAACCTACCTACTGCCATCCTCCTGCCTGGTGGCCAAAAGGTCTCAGAATCTCCAGTCGGAACGGCGGACCGGGATCGAGCTCCAAGGAGGAGAGGCTCAGCTTCAGACCTACAGACCTACAGGTTTTGGCTTCTTCCAGCTTTTGGAAGATGTCAACCGCTGTCACCATGTTTTTTCAACTCACTGCAGCTCCAACTTGTTACAAAAAGCGGCAAGCACACTCATGCTGTCCGAATTCTTGGTTGGTCTTGATCTGTTGCATGCTGATGCCCATTCCTTGCACTGGTCACATCCCCCAAGCTGGACATGGCCGGGGAAGCCCTCTTTTCCCCCCCAACACAGTGTGCTCACACTAGGAGTTCCTTACGCTTAGTCCCAATTTGATCTCGCTCTTGTCCGTTTTTGGGGTGTCTCTTGTCGAAGATCCACTTTGGAGGGCTTTTGCCCACTGAAACGTCGCCTCGCCTCGCCCACTCGACACCCGGATGGGAGTGGATTCTGCTGGGAAGCCGGCTGGAGGTCGGGAGGCCGGGTGGATGTGACCAGTTGGACCTTGGACCTGGGTGTGGCTGCCGATTCCTGGAATCCTTCCAAGGCTCCAAGGGCTCTAAAGGTCTGGATGCCGCTGGTCGATAGTGGTTGCTTCACACCCACGGCCCCCGCATCTGGATTGGGCTTCCAGCTGGGAAACGAGCACGTTCTGCTCCCAGTCTGCCAGGTATGGAAAAGCCCATGCAGGGCCATTCCACGACTTCAACGTCAGCCACGAGGCTCCAGAAGCGACATGAGGCCGACTCACACGAACATCAACGTTCAAAAATAGAGGCCTCGGCCTACAAAAAGTCTACAAGGACACTTCTCGGGCAAGTTCCAACAAAGGGCCAGGTACAGGAGCAACAATGAAGAGGGTGTTCTTGAATATATATATATATATATATGCCTCCCGGTGCTTTTTAGATGCCCCTCGCATCTAACCCACAAACCCTTAAAAATCCACCAGGTTGCATGGACCGAGATAGCAAACCATACCGACTCCCACAGTCTGGGGGAGACTTGTCCACTTAGTCCTTGCTGAGTGGGGAACCCATCCCCCCAAAAGCTCAAGGATACCCACTTATCCCACTTTTCCTGGTAGGAAACGACCATGACCACCACCATCACGTCGGCCCCAATGGGACATCCACCCTCGGGGGGCGACCAAATGGCCGGACCTACCCCAGCGGTGTGCGCCAGCATAGGCAGGCGCCAGCATAGACTAGACCCCAACTAGCACGAGATGTGCCTGGGCAGCACCACAGCGGCACCTGGGGAACCCCAATAGATCTCTCGCTAGCCGCTTATCTGAAAAAAAAGAAGGAAAGCGGTGCCAAGTGGAAGAGAAGAAGGTCGGAAAGTGTCTCCGAAACTCCACTCCACTCCACTCCACTCCACTCCACTCCACTCCACTCCACCCTCCCCAGTCTCCATGCAAGCACGACATCATGTTGACGACGTTGGGCACCCCCGGCACATCGCTCATCGGAAAGATGGCCTCCCGGACGTGCACGGAGGTGGCTCAATGTTGCCCAGGGTCCCCACCTAGAGCCCAGACAAGCTGGTCCATTATGGATCAACGTGGACCATGATGTGTGTACTTGGGAATGCTTCATGCTGAAACAACCGACCGCTGGGTACCATATACCTATTGCTTCTTCATCTCCCGCTGGTCTCCCCTCCATTGGACCAACCAACAGGTTGGTAGATACATCGAATCATGGCTTGCCTCAATGGGTCGACGTCGCCTCTCACGCGTGCGACTGCCGCCCTCGCACCCCTTCCCTTCACCAGATCAGCACCCAACACCCCACCAAGCACGCCACCGCGCCACAAGCTTCGCGCGACCAAGGGTCCAAACGCAGGTCACGCTGCCTGGAACCAGGAGACCGAGCCGGCATGAGCCACCAAGGTACCTCCGACGTCCGCGAGGTTCGGTCGGCTGCCCCGACGAGTGGACGGATGGTTGGGACAAGTGCCGCACTTCCTCACAGAAATGGCTGCGCGTGGATGCATGATCTGCACTTCTCCCAAAATCGGTGCATGTTGGTGGTGAATATGGCCAAACTGCTATACGTAATATTATATAGACTCCAGGCATTTGGAGCGTTCTTGCAAAATGGTTCCAAACCGATGCGAGATGATGCTCTTGCACCGTGATCATCGACCGGTCGAAGGAGCCCGGAATGGGCCACACCGACACCGGCCCGGAACCGGCCTGCGACGGCTGCCTTCTGGCCTCAGGTCGTGGAGCAGTGCGGTGGGAACTGATCATCAATAGGAGATGAAAAGGATCCCCAAAAGGAAAAGCACTCAGAATATCTCAGAGTTGTAGTTGATCCAACTAGCAGTTCAAGCCCAAGTTGCACAAGAAAAGGCTTCCGCCAATGGTGAGAGGCCACACCAGCCGCCTCTCTGGCGTGTTCGAAAAGAAGGGCGAGCCACTGGCGGTGTAATTCAGCAGCTGAACGAAAGTCGTTTCGTTCGACACGGGTTTCGCCATGGGTTTCGCCCCGCGACCGGGAGTGATTTCGCATGTGATCTTCCGATTCCAGGTGGGCACTACTCCGGTTTCGCCAGGCTCGATTCTTCCATACAGCCGGAAGCTGGCAAAATCTGGAGCATTTCTGTCTATCCTTAAGTCCCTGCGATTCACCCTTGAGATATCCAGAAGCACTCCAGTTCGCGACGAGCTTGGCCGATCTGTATCGACACTTCTTGGGGCCTTTTCCAGTAGACTTGACTTGTTTAGATGAAATCCTCAGGTAAAACCCTGGGGTGGCCTCAAAAGGCAGCCTTATCATATTTCAGGTTGGAGTCAAAAGACCCCCAATCTCAGGGCGCTGAAGCTCCCAAGTGGCTGCATTGATGTGTCCTGTGAGAAAAAGAACCCCCCCAAACATTCCTGGATAAAATTCCAAGTAGAGCTTCACTCCTGCTGTGGAACGGCTTTCGGCACAGCCGCACGTAACGCCGACGCCCAGCGCCTTGCCCACGTGCGCCACCTTCCCCTGTGCCTGTGGTGACAAGAATGAGGCTGGAGTTTAAAACCGAGGCCCACAGCAGAAATGGACAAGGATGTCTGGGTGGGCCAAAGTGAGTATGGGATAATACATTAGTACAGGTCCAGGTCTCGTCACAGGTCGTCAAACCACTTCATGCAACCTCCTAAGTCTACCTACCTTGCAACGACTTCGGGCCGCCAAAAGAAGAGCTCCACTTCAAGTGCAGCATTTCTTCATTCACCGGCTGCCTCTTCGGAGTCAGCGCACGGGAGAGAGCGCCAACCGTTGCCAAGTCCTCGGACCCATGGATTGGCACGAGAGGTTGGTCGGAAACCACGCCGAAACAGTCGAAACATCGAGCCTTACTATAGAAACCCATGAGTCCCATGAGCCCAAAATGGGAATCGACCAGGGTTTTCAGCTCAAGACTTTGCCAACCCAGCCACCCGCAGCCGCGCAGGTCTGGGACCCTCGTCCCGCCGCCGTGCCGTGGCACCGCGCGGCGTGGCACCGCGCCGTGCCTCGCGCCCCGCGAGCCGCGGGGCCGGGGCGCGGCACCTGGGATCTAAACATGCCAGGTTTGGTGAAAATCAGAGGCAACTGTGGGGTTTGGCTGCATTAGTCTATTCGAAGCAAATGTCAATGCTGACAAAACTGGTTGGTTCCTGCTTGTACTTGGCTATTGTCACACTAGTTCACATGCCATCTGGGACATATGGGGTCAAAACGCAGCTGGCGCCCGGTCTGCATACTGAGCTCAAGACACTACCCGAGGCAAAGGCACCGGCGCAATGGAAACCATGCCAAGATGTCTTGGGGAGTAAAAGTAAGACCTAGACCTAGACCTGTCCCACTTGGACATCCAGGCAGACTTGATTGAAGCACCAATTCCGACATCCAGGCGTCGGTCATGGTATCAGAAGTTAAATTTCAACGGAAGGGTCCCAATTGGGCACCTTTTGACCTGGAAAACGTCGCTCCAAAAGAATAACACTAAACGGCTGAGGATTGTTCCATTGGGCCAAGGAAGCCCCATACCTGCAGGTATCACACCATCTTGGTCCACTTTTCACCTATATGTTGGGGCCCATTTGTGTGCAAGTGAGTTGTGTTCGCCATGGTTTTTCCAGTTCTTCGAGGTTGAAGTCACCTTGTCACCTAGCTTACTCAGTGGGTTGGTGCCTATACAGTATATATGCCTCACGTGGTCGGCACCGGTCCTCCACGGTTCATCAAGCAAGCGACGTTTCTGTCATATTGCGATGCTCCAAGCGAAGGCTAACCACACATGCTTCATTTTAGGAAGCACGTTTTTTGGGTCAGCTTGCCGGCCATCCTCGCGCTACCTTCAGCCTTGAACAAAGCAGTCGGCCGACAAGCCGTTTCCCCTTTGGTGAATCTGTGCCACAATGAGAGGGGCCCCCCATGATTCACAACAGGTAGCAGACCCCTCTAGAACCATGGTAAAGGAGATGTGATTGCCTTTCAGTATCCCTGAAATGCTGTTAATGCTTAGTAACTTAGTTAGCTTCACTTGCATCACCAAGTCTCACAATTATGAATGACACCAATCTCTCAAGCTTGTGACCATGCTGGTGGGACAACCCCAAATGCACACACATGTTGTTGATTCAGGTGCTTTCAGATTCAGGCGACCCCGCGAAGATCACCCACGTTGAAAGAAGACATTTCTCCAAATCACCCAGCAAAGATCGCCTAGGGCCTAAGGAAGTCATCACTCCATCAATTCACTGGCAGAGTGGGGCTGTCCCCCACTACGCCCCCAGAAACCTCGCCCCGTTGTATCCGTGCATCGCCCCAACCAGCTGGCCAGCTGCATGTCCGTGTCATCCCAAAACAACCCATTAACATCAACTCACCGAGCCAGTCGAACACCCAAATCCAATGGAAATTGATCCTGTTTGGTCAGAAGTTGATGGGTTTTTCTGGGGGCCCCGCCTGTTTTTCTCGTATCAGTTCCCCCCCCACAAAGGCCGCCCAAAAGGGGAGGACAAGACCTGGCCGTGCCAGAAGCGAAGGCTCCACGGAGCAGCTGCGAAGCCAAGGTCTTGTTGGACCTAAGGGCACTTGTGGGAAGAGTGGGCCACTAATGCCACTGCTCATGGCGGTACACCAGCTCCATCCTTCACATGTTCCCATTTTGTGGGAGTGTAGCCGCTTTCATCCATCATAGAATCTTTATCATCCATAGAATCACAATTGAAGAAGTTGAAGCGTGCAGGAGTTTTTGTGGGTAGAACCTAGCCAGTGTGGAACAAGCCACACATAGGCTTTTAGGGTGGACGATTCAACCAAAAGGGTAGGGCTCAATGGGACTAACGGCCGTTGACCGAAGAGGACATCCATCCTCTCCACGTTCTAGGACTGACGTCAGACTTCCACATCTTCCCCTACACTCTGCAGCAAGGCCACCGAAGGATCCATCAAATGCACTTGTAGAACCTCGCCCAACACGACACGGCGCAAACAGCAGGCGGAAGAGTGGATGATTGCTATGATCACCCTTGGCGGGTCTTTCTCTCACTAAGAAGCTCGGCCCCATGGACCCGAAGCTGTGCGCCGGACTTGAACCCGCAAAAGATATGCACTGGCTCCAACACGCCCCGAGAAGCTTTCAGGTGCCATGCTGGTGCTGAATTGGTCGACCTGTCCAAGTGGTGGGCTACTTGAAAAACACGCGCTTAAGCCCATACTGTTTAAGAGTTATATAGGTGACATATGGCAACCTAAGGAGTACGTGGAGTACTTGGTAAAGCCCAAGGAGCAGTTGTGAGAGAAACACACACCATGGTCAATTCAGACGATCCCAGTTTTCTTCGATAAGATATCCGTTTCCCACCTGGCATGGCTCGGGCAACTCTCGCCTGAGCCGTGACTCCGACATCGTCTACCAGCGCACACCGGACCTCACCACGCACCGGGGGAAAAGGGACGGATCCTTCCACCCAAAGCTTAAGCCCGCGACGGCCAAAGGGCAACGGCCATTGGTTTCACCCCCTTCCCGGACGTTTTCCGCCCCCCCCAGACTCCGAATTCGGTCAAGCCATCGAAAGGTCCTCCCGGCGGAGACGCCAGCCACCCGCCATGACAGCGCCACATCCATGGCACCACGGTGTGTGAGGGTCGTCGCTCCAAAACATCCGCTGCAAAAAGAAAGGATCGGATCAAGCCCTCCAAACCTTCAAAAAACTTGCCAATTCTCCCACCCCAAACTGCACTCACCATGGCTCGCGGCGCATGCCTTTGGCGGTCCCTTTGCCCCACGCGATGTCATCCAGCGATGTCACCCCCGGACGCGCCCAGACGCGCCTCAACTCGGTGGCCGCCAGCAAACCTCCAAGACCCAGAGAGGCGCCACCCACGGCCAAAGGCCTAAGTGGGAGTGGAAAATGGGAGTGCCTGGAAGGGAGGTGGCTGGATTTTCGTCTGGCGGCACATGTTTCATGAGGCTCTGTGAAGAGTTGGTCAAGCTTCTGGGTGGCTTGTCTTGTCCCAATGTCTTTTTTCGCACACGTTCGCACACACGTTCGATGCCTCCGCTGCAGAAAACCTAAACCTAAACCTAAACAGATTCGAGGGTGTTGATGCCCTCCTTGCATAGTTTCCCTTCGCGCGCTCATCGCACCCAGACCCCATAGCTGCCAAAGGGACGCGTAGCGTCTCAGGGTTGCAGCCATGGCGGCAAGTAGATCCAGACCCCGGCCCTGTTGGGCTACTGCCCAAGGACAACCTTGCAAACATCATGATGCCCAGCATGAAAACATGATGGAGCACAAGGCATTCTGCTCAAAGTCCAACACCTAAAGGTCTTCTTTCGCTGATCGTACCTCAACAAAACTATGAGGCACCAAATTAAGCAAATTTGGCAATCGTGTGACTTGGAATGGTGGCAGACTTGCCTTTGCTTGCAGTGGGCCATGTCCAAAGCAACCGGCCAGGGAAAAGAATGCAGAAGGAAGGTTCGGGTCACAATCCATTAGTGTCTGTATATCAATTCTCTCCCGAGCTTCGATGGCGCCCTCTCTATTGCCTCATGGCTTGGGGATCACTTCGGCCTGGAGTTCTTCTCCGGCTGGACGATTTATGCATGGAGAGCAGCCAACGGTCCGTGAGAAGAATGTGCGTGAGAAGAATGTGCTGGAGTCCATTGGAGAAAACATGAAACTTCATGAAACATGTTCCCCAGCTGCTCTCCAAGTTGGCTAATGGCTTCTCTGTTGGACATCAGCATCGTTCATCGATTGGCTTACTTTGGCCTGGATTTCGTCCCGGGCAGGGCAACTTTGGCCCAATTAGAGTGGCAGGTACCTCAAGAAATACCCATTGTAAGGCATGGTTGGATTCGGATTGCAGTTCTTTTTTGCTTGTGCAAAACCATCTGTGTGGATCCAATTGGCCCAAATCCTTCTCAACAAAGTGGCATCATGTACCGCACCATCCACTCTGTGTTTTGCGCCTCCAACGGTACCCCCTGCTTGTTCGCAATGAAGATTGTTTCAGAGTATAGATGCCGTCTACTCAAGTCCAATAAGCTTCAGATTCGTTTTTTAAGGAACTATGCATGGGGCTTGTAGGCACATTCGCCTGTGGCTGTGCATGAATTACATTCAGAATCATTCAGACTTGAAGGCATTCAGAATTCAGAATTGAAGAAGTAGAATTGTGATCATGGGTGATTTCATTGACCTTGCAAGTGTCACACTTCCTGGTGTGAAGTAGTTCTCCAGCACCTCAGTTGCGAAAATCGGCGATGTTTACAGTGATTTAGCCTGATCATCTTGGAGGCATGGAGACAGAGAAAGAGAGAGAGAGAGAGAAGGAAGAAGAAGAAGAAGGAGAAGAAGGAGAAAACGAAAACTTGCTAGTGGTCATAGTCATACTGGCGTCATGTCACGTGGGCGCAACATCTCATCTGCCCTAGAGAAAAGCGGGTCCGCGGTCCTCTAGAAGGTGAGTCATTATAATTAGTAAACTTATGACTCATATTTCCCAATTCCAATCCAATACACAGTGCATTGCCCGTCATTGCCCTCATCGATTTTCGCCGGACGGTGTCAAAAAAGAAGGACGGTTGACGGTTGGTCTAAATCATCTGCCCAAGTGGCGGAAGCCGCTACCGCCGTGACACTGTTCGGCTTGACCTCCCGCCCAAACATCTCAATCCCAAGCAGGTTGGCCGATCGAAATCCACCGCATCCATCTGAGGGCGCAAGAGATGGACAGCCCTCTCCTGCCCCAAAAATGCCTCGGCCTCCTTCAGCTGGTGACAAGCTAGCAACTCTTCGGCGCTTTGGTTCTCCAGGTCTTTTAGGCTCAAAGTCTTAGGGACCAAACGACGCAACACATTCAAAGCATCCCGGTGGCCATTCGAAGCTGCCTTGTGTGCAGGCACCTGACCTTTTTCGTCCACTGAGCTCAGTGTTTCTGGTACCAACTGGTGCAAGGTCTCCAGGGTCTTCTCATGCCCATGGGCGGCCGCCAAATGCGCCGGCACTGCTCCATCCTGATCTTTCCAGCTGAGCGTGTCAGGAACGAAACGGTGCAGCAGTTTCACGGCATCGTCACGGCCCTGCATGGCGGCACCATGCACTGGCACCTTCCCATCATGAGTTTGCTTGGCAAACGTGGTGGCTGCATGTCTGTGCAGCACCTTTAGGACTCCGCAATGGCCGCCACAAGCAGCAACATAAGCAGGGGTAATGCCATCTTTGTCTTCAACACTAAGTGTCTCAGGAACCAGCTGCTGCAACAGACTCACAGCTTGTTCGTAACCATTTGCAGCTGCCTCATGTGCAGGCATCTGGCCCTTGGTGTTTGGCGTGGACAGTGTCTGTGGCACTAAGTTGTGTAAGGTCTGGAGAGCTCCTTCGTGGCCAAATTCAGCAGCCTGATGTGCTGGCACCCACCCTCTGGCCTCTGTGTCTATGCAAGACAGTGTGTCTGGGACCAATTCATGTAAAGTGTGCAAGAGGTTGGAATGGCCATTTGTCGCTGCCAAATGTGCAGGTGTGCGGCCATTTGCGGATTGAGCGCTGAGCGTCGAATGGGCGTGCTTGCTCAGTATCTGTAATGCACCTGATGCTCCCCCGCCTCTAGGTACAAAATGTGAAGGCAACTCGCCACCCTGCTCAGGCAGACTAAGCGACCGCTTGTCTAACTCGCCAAGCATCTCCAATGCTTTCTCGTGTCCACACATGGCTGCCAAGTGTGCAGGAGTCAAGCCACTTGATGCCTGCGCTTGAAAGCTTTCAGATGACACTTTATGAAAGAAGAAATTCAAAGCATCCATGTTGCCCTCGTAAGCTGCCAAGTGCACTGGCATTAGTCCATCACTCGGCCGTCCTAGAAGCAAAGTCCCCCTTGCAAAATGCAGCACAACATGCAAAGTTGCTGGGTCTCCATTTAAAGCCGCGAAGTGCGCGGGCACATTTCCCTCGGCATCTGCAATATGAAAGGTGTCCCCAGCTGTCTGGCCCAAAGCTTGCAAGACTGCAGCTTGTCCACCGTAAGCTGCAGCATGGACAGGTGTCTGGCCTTTGTCGTCTGTTGAGCGCAGTGTGTGGGGAGCCAATTCGGACAGCACCTGGAGAGCGTCTAAATGGCCGAAGAATGCGGCAAGGTGTGCTGGCCGCAGTCCGTTATTGCCTGCGCTTCTCAGCTGCTCTGGCACTTTTCTTAGCAACAATGGGTTGTTCAGTGCTGCGGCCCAGTGTGCTTCCTGAAAGTGTTCCGCGCCACGCGCAGGAAGCAAGGGGCGTCCAAACCAGCTTCGACACATGATGTCTCTGAGGACCGTTAGAAACACCGCTGCGAATGCAATCGCGGAGCCTAAGGTCAGATAAATCAAAATCCTATGGGGCTCCGCGGGGTATATGTGCACCCTGTACCATACAATGCAGCATGTGATCAGAACTTCTACCGTCCTCCAACACAGCGTGCGCCCTTGCAATGAGAGCATACTTGGCCACGTGAAACTGGCGCCCTCGGGGAACACAAGCAGTGGCACTGACAAAAAGCTTAGCACGCACGAAAGCAAAACGCTGTCACTTCGATTGTTCCGAAACTTAGTGAGTTGGGCGTCTCGCACAAAGAAATACATCAGCACGAGCTCTCCAATCAATAAGGCGCTCAAGTACCATTGCCTGTTCTGTGTCATTTTGGCGCCAAAGGGACGAAGTGCAACCCCAAATGCTACCAAGGAAACGACTCGTGCGAACATGTCCAACGTCTGCAAAATTCGAAGTTGTACTTGACCAAAGTCTTCAGAGAGGGGCTCCACTTTCTTGTCAGGGAGGAGCTTGAAGGATATGAGGCCCATGGCATTTGAGGAAGACACAATGGATGTGAGGACGGAGGCCACATTCACCATATCCCAAACATCTAGATCGCCAGACTGCTCAATGCAAAGCAGAGCGTAGAGTTGAAGAACAGCTGACGGAAACCCCTCGACCACGCCACTGAAGGCTCGTTCCACCATCCACTCACGTTCACACAAGTCAGGGTCATGATAAGCACGCCATGCTGTCATCAAAGGGTCCAACTGCACCACCTGCAGGAGAAGAGTTTTCAAACCTGGTTTTTTTTCGCCCTTCGCATCTAAGCCAGCTTTCCGATACCCACTGTATTTGCCATCAATCTGATGCGCAGGATCTGCCAAAGTCCAAGTCCAGCGCTTATAAGTGAAGCATAAAATGCCAGAAAACATAGGAATCATAAGGGTAAGGGGTCCAAAGGCCCAGAAACCTTTGATGCAATATCGAATGCCTGTGAAGTTGTCTAAGCAAAGGTCAACAATCATGAAAACAGCAAAACATACGATCTCGAGCTTGGTGCTGATTTCTCCCACACTTATGCCAGAACCATCTTCGAGTTGCGACACCAGTCCGTATTCGCACGACATGGGATCGCAAGACCTCAACTGCATCAGCGCCCTCACTGAAACATAACATAAGGAAGCGCCAAGCAAAAAAACCACACACCACGGGAGACCATCTGCACACCAAGCTGGCCAATTCCCTGATATGTTGGGTTTCAAGTGGCCATACGAATGAACCAAAAATTGGGCATCTTCGTGTACAAAACACCAGATCTGTTCCAATTCCAATGCCTCAGGACATCCCTTCGGCACATGTTCGCCACCAGCCCAGGCAACCATCCAAAACGGAATCACGTACATCGAGAAAAACATGATGAACCGTTCTGCGGAAACAACCGCAACATTGACTTGGGCCAAAGGTTGTTGCGGGCCCCCGAGTTCATATGCGCACGAAGACAGAAACCCTCATGGATAAGAGTCCAGTGTTGTGCATGACCGAGAACGCCCCCAAAGCGGCAAAATTCAAATTTCACGCAACAATGCTAAACGCATTCTGATTGCCAAGTGCACTAGCCTTCTACTTCAACACGGCCTCATGAAAACCTCCGAACACCCCCGAAGACTCTAGAGCAGATCGAGTTAAATGCCACACGTCTCGAACCGTATCACGGACAGCTGACAAGTGTCTTTGCTAGCACTGGTCTCATCAGCACCTGGCTGTCAAAAAGCAAACGCGCGAGAAAGAGAGAGAGAGGGCGAGAGAGAAAAATAAACGAACGAACGAACTTGGAAGGAAACGGCTCCCAGCACTGACTGTGACCCAGGACACAGAGAAGAATACGGGGCGGGAAGTGTTCCCAGCTGTGGGTAGCTGTGGCCCAAGCATCCAGGGACAGAAAGAAGGAGGGAACCTAGTCTGTGACACATACGCCCGTGAAGTCCCTGCACCCTGCGGATTGATGCAGCCGTCACGCTCATCGACCGGAACTGTAGGGCCCAGGTCCATTTGGGTGGACGTGCACTTTGGTGATTTGCCCATAAGGCCTGAGGTTGAAAAGTGCGGCAGGCCTGCATGAGCAGGTGATTGAGTCTGGGAAGATCAGGAAGATCTATATAAACTCAGGTGTTGCACAGCCACTTTGAGCTTAGAAAGGCTCGCTTCATCTGAAATCTATTCGAGAACTGGCTCCCCTGGGTCCCTGATAGGTGGCCCTCAGCTTTGTGTCTCAGGTGTTGAGGGCCTCCAGACCATGTTGTTGAAGTAGAACTTCGAAGTGTGGCATGCAGTCCAAAAGGTTCCTCCGCGTCAGGTTGTCAAGGTCCCGATCTTGCCAAACATGTTGATATGCATTGACAATGTCGATGTGGGTGTTACATAGAGGCGGACATACATCAGCCCCCCTGGGAGGATGAATCTCCATGCTATTCTGTCTGACGGATCATCATCGTCATCATCATCATCATCGTTACCTTCTGTCATCTCCCATGGTGCTTTCGGGCCGCCCTGTCGTATACCCTTCTTACCTGTCTATATTTTTACCTTGTGTTTAAGCTGCAACTTTTGCTTTGCAGAAAGCTTTGGCATGCGGGGTTATCCGGTCCTATAAATGTGGCTCCGTGCCTTTTTGCTGCCGTGAGGCCTGAGGCTGTCTTAGGACTCTTTTAGAGTTGGCCTATTGGCTAGAAAACTCCTGAACCCAGTCTCTTCTTTTGTGGCCTTCTTATGCAATCCCCGGCAGGAATGCAAGGCCTACTCTCTGATCATCAGTC
>CAXAMN010026918.1:500470-514613 GCA_963970005.1 Durusdinium trenchii
CTGTCATGAGAGCGGCTGCTTCTGCTGTTTCTGCTGGTGCCTTTGCTGGCTCAGGCTCAGATCCGCCGGCTTGTGGTGGTTGTTGTGCGGCCGGTGCTGCTCCGTTGGCATGCTGCTTCTCTGCATCTGCATGTGACTCGGAATCGGGTGCGGCTGGAACTGGCAATGCTGTTGCCTGTGCGTAGCCAAACAAGAGTGAAACAGTAATTTGAATGAGTGAGCTGAACTGAGACAAAAAAGTGAGTTTGCTACTGTTACTGTTACAACTACTTGCAAAGGTCTCGACTCCACTCCACCACTGTCTATTTGTTTGTAGTCTGTATTGTATAATTCCACAGCCAGCCAGCCAGCCAGCCACGCCTCTTGCTCCGAAGCTGGCTTGATGATCGACGAGAGCGGGGTGTTTTCTTCTTTCACCTGCCCGGGGCCCACATGGAGGTGAAATCGGAACTATTTAACTAAGTTACTAGTTACTAGATAACTACTAATAACTACTAATAACTAAGTTGAGGTTGAGGACTTACTAATAAAAAATGTTGACTTTGACTTGCACAGCGTTGGAAAAACACCTACCATTGCATATGCATACTCCGGTCCCCCCCCCAGTTTGCCTGGCCTCTGCCTTTGTATCCGGTAGCCTCTGCACAACAAGGCACGCCTTCAACAACCTTTTGGCAAATGAGAACTGCAGTCTCCACTTTGATTGTGGATCGTTGTTGACCGTCTCCTGGATAGCATCAACAGCCCGATCAAACAAAGACATCCATGCAGGGCAAGGGTCGATATAGGCCCATGAGACCATCTTTGCCACCATCTCATTGAAGCAAGCTTCTATCACGAAGAAGCCAGGAGGTACAATCAACACATCACCATCACGGAGGACGGAAAAGAAAGCATCGTGCTCCGCCATCATAGTGGCCCAACGATCAGTATCCATTGCAACCGTCCACGAAGCCAGCTGGGCGACGCTACATGCATCATGGCCGAACCTTTCCTTGAAGCTTTCAGCTACCCTGTGAGCAGCCACGCCAAGCACCAAACGCTGTCCTTGTAGACAAACTACAACTCGACCCAGCATGAGCTCATGTACACCACAGAAGAAGGTCCCTGGCTGATGGACCATCATTTGCATGTGACAAATAGACTTCAGGAAGACTTCATCATATTGATGTTCATCCTCTGCCTGTGTCATGACTTTCCTCAATGATAGCTTCTTCCTGTGAAGATAGTTCGTGGCCGTCTTGAAGTTCACACAGCCTAGCATAGTGGGACACCGATGGAAAACCTTTGAAGCAAAGGAAACACCTTCCTCATCCGCTAGTTTGGTAGGAGTAGTAGCTGTCATCAAGGCATTTTCATGGTCGAGCCAGAACTGCGGAAGTGGCTCGCTCACATCCATTCTGATGTCTGGGTCATGAAAGGAAAGGAGAACAGGAGTAACCACAATGTTGCAGCCAAGTGGATCGTGCTCCCTGTCAGCATCGCTGATATCCTCATCATCTAGGTCAATATGGCGGACTGCACGAGTGGTTGTGCATCGTTTCTTCCAACCAAGCTCAGACACAGGCATTGTGGATGCCAAGTCTTCTATGAGAGCTGCGAGGATAGCGCAACCATGTGTTTTCACTCCACTCACCACATCTGGAACAGGAGTCTGAGTCTGAGTCTGTGCTGCATTGGCTGGAGCTGCATTGGCTGGAGCAGGCTCCTCCTCAGCCTCAGCCTCAGCCTCAGCCTCACCAGCATCGTCCATCTTGTCTTCTGCTTCTGTCTGTTTCCTGCTTCTGCCCTTTCTGGTTCTGGGTTTTGGTGGTAGTTCATGATTTTCTTTTGCTTTTTTTTCCTCTTGCTGCTCTTTCTCATAGGCCTGGTTGACAAGAGTGTCCAACTTCCGCTTGCCTGCGTTGACATCACGAAGTCTGCCTTTCAAGGCATCTTCATAAATTTGCAGATCCTCTGCTGTTGGATTGTCCAGTGCTTTCTTTCGCCTTGCATCCGTGTTGGGAGAGAGAAGAAATGGAGTCTCTGACAGATTGTCCATCACCTCTGGAGTCCAAGACGGGTTATCGGGTCCCAGCACTATCAGCTTTTTCATCCAACTCTTGCATGTCTGCTTGAAGCCGTCAAGGTCTTCGTATTTCATCGCGGCTTGAATGGAAGCCATCACATCAGTGTAGGTTGTTTTGATGTTCTTGCTCCATTTTTGGCACATCAAAATCTTCTTCCTCTCTGCTTCCAACTGCTGCAACTTCAAAGCAGCTTCTGCAGAAATCTTTGATTTTCCCTTCTTGTTCTTAGCCTCTGCCGCTGCCTCTTCTTCAAGGACAAGATCAGGATCTTCCTGTGCTACACCAGCACCATCCTCAGTGCCAGTGCTGGGCACAGACTGAGAAGAAGCTGAACCTGAAGCTGAAGCTGGCCCATTTTGCCCCTTTTTGGGCCTCGGCTTCGGCACCGCTCCTTCTGACCCCATGCAACCGAGCCTCCCACCACGTAGATGGGCAGGCTTGTTGGAACCAGGAAGTGCAGGTACTTGGCTCATGAAAGCCAAATTGCCCCAATCGAAGATTTGCGTATCGATTGCCATGTCTGCATTGAAGAGGAGATTCTTTTTGATGTCTGAAACGTCCTCGTTCTCAAGAGACTTTGTCTCCTGGTGTTGTAGGGCCCTTTTGTGATTTATTTCACGGCCATTCACAATTCTCTCCTTGGGCAACTTGGCAATGGTAGTGTAGCCAAAAATGTCTGTACCCTTTGGTACCGCCTGATCTTGAAGTGCTTCATTCCATTCCTGTTCAGCTCGTTCAGCACTGAAGTTCCATCTCTTCTTGCATTCTTGCGTGAACCTTATTCAGGCAAGGTTGAGAAACAACAACAAACACAAAGTTACTTCTCAAAACAAAAGGTACAGGTACAGAAAAAGAATGACAATCAAAATCAAATTCAATCAACGCTTCTTAGACTGTTCAATGGTATATATATATATATTATAGTTATGATCAATCAAGCAACTCTATCTTGTTGGTATGGTAGCATTCTCCCTCATAGCCCAACTTGTCTGATACAAGGACCTCCTCGTGCACAATTACCTCTCTCTTGGCACCTTTCCTTGCCACTGTCCTATTCTCCAAGATCATTTTCTTTTTCTTGGCAGCTGGCATTTTGGACCATTCCTCAGAACGACCCCTTTTCTTGAACCAATCGCCCAACGCACGTGTTGCGTTGTAGCAAAGTTTGCAAATTCTCCCTGTTCTTCCAGCCGATAAAGTAGAACTGAAAGGAAACCGTAATTCACAGCGAACACAAGGATGCTCGTCCGGCTCAGGCCTCATACAGACACACTGGACCGGTTGCACTGCGGTCGGTCCATGATTTCAAAAGTACATTCCGTTCAGAATCTAGAAAAGATAAAACTCAGGACACTGCTGCAAGGATGGCCCAGATGGTTCTAGACCCGCGCGTTGCAAATCTTTCTTGGCGACATTGGGATGATCGCTCATCACACTGTCAGCACGGCACAGGGCTCGATTCAAATCAATCCAACAACACAACCTGACTTCTTGGCTCAGCCAAAATGGTCTGATGGGCATTGTATCAAGTATCAAGGCATCACAAGTAAGGCGAAAGCGGCAAAACAAAAACAGCATTGCTATATATAACCTGTTAGTTACATATCACCGTCACCGTCCTCTATACTTATTGCTGTGTGCAAAAGTGCAAATCTCTGTTGATTGGTCTTCGGCAAAAACACCACTGCCCGGCCCACAACTTTCACGATTCATATCTGTCCTGTCATGTCCTGCACATCTGACAGAGATATTTGGTTCGATTCACAAATGGCACTTTGTACCCGGGAGGAACAAAGAACGGCAAGTGCTGGAGTTCAAAAACCAATTAAACACATGACGGTGTTTGGTTGTTGAATTCATTGCTGCAATCACTTCAATAATTTGCACCTGCAGGACCTGTGGCCTTGGCCTAGCTAATTACACTGCTGACGGCATTGCACCAAAGATCAGATAGGCCAACGCTTTGCCAACCTTGAAGCGGGTTGAGCGGGAATCATAGCCATTAAACCTTAATCTAAAATGTGATACACTCAGACCCTAGGCAATGCCAAGCAACGCAAACTGATGACATGCCGTTGCCAGCCAATCGGCCCAACAGCCGGTCAGAAAGTCCAGCTGTTTTCCATTTGGTGATTCCAAGGTGATCTGAAGCCCACTTGGCCACTGGCAACCCTTGCATCAAGATGCATTCTGCACCCCCTTGGCTTTTTGCCCAACAACTGACAGTCCCAATGGTCTCATTTGGATCCCCCCCCGAACGCACACAGCAGCAGCATGAGTAAAGCTTTACATTCACAAACCTTTGTGGTCATCAAGTCAAGGTACAGATTTGCCTCTCAGCATCTACGATCCACATGGAAGAACAAGACTTAGTGAAGGTTGGAAATGCATCGTTGCCCAGCCGTGCCCTTTTCGTTGCATTCTGACTCAGGTCGTATACTTTGCCATCAGGAAAAAGTTCACGGAACTTCTGAAGTCCTTTGTGAATTTGTGAATTGTCTGACAACAGTACTACTAGTACTACACGCTTATGCTTTGCTTCTGACCCTTCTTTTTGCACAGTGAAAAATATACTTACATGATTGAACAATTTGCAGTGTCCAACTGACTGCAACTGAAGTTACGGGTGTGTTCTCCAGCTGTTAACTTGTCAACAGTCTTGGAGAATTCTGTGCTGTTGGTAGCCGCAAGCAAATCCAGCAACTTGAGGTGCGTCAACATCATGTAGCCAAGCACTTTCTCTTCGAAGTTGTTCACTGCGATGTAAAGCCTTATGTGTTGGTGGGATGCCTCAAAAAAAAAGACTTCAGCCCTACTACAGCTCTACTATTACTAGTACGTGAATCAAAAGAAAGAGCGCATTGATCAACATTGCATATGAAGAACGGAAAGCAAGTTTTCCTCCTGCACAGCATGTACTTTCTGGGCCTGGACATTGGTAGACCACATTGTGAAGGACAAGTGAGGAGCACCTCAACCTCGTAAAGGTGTCCTATGCATTCCTTGACAAGCTGGTCTGGAAATTGCCTTACATTCTCCAAGAGCACCAATCCCGGCAATGCGGATAGGACAAGTCTGAAGAAAACAAGCAAGCATTTCGCAGTCGGCCCAAAAACCGTTTGGTTTGTTCCATACATGGAAAAGTCCACGCACGGTGACCCTGCGACCCACACATCTGTACCCTCAAGATCTTGCTTGTCACTTGTGTCTCCGCGACAGCATTTCTCTCCATGATGAAGGCACCTTGGTTGAAAGTTGATTTAAATCATGAAGACACCTTGGTTGAATGTTGATTTAGTCATTTAGTCACTTGAATGATTGGAAGTTTGAGGGCCCAGGCGCTGACACATCAAGTTCAGCTTGTATTTGTCGTCCAATATCAAGTGCTGCAGCTCTGCCAATGTTTGCCTTGGAAATTCTGGAAGCTGGCTGTGCCCCCTAAGAAGTTGACGATGAATCTGTGATTCAATCTGAGCATTCCAAAAGTTTGCCATACAGTTTGCCATACAGTTTGCCATCCACCCAGTATGCCATACATATGAGTTTGCCATCCGTTTGCCATACACAATGAACAAAAGTTAATAACCTTTGCTATACGTTTGCCATACCCAAAGTTGTATGGCAAACTTTGTGGATGGCAAACTGTATGGCAAACTTTTCTATTGAATCCCAGAAGCCGTCGGTAGAACAAGAAAAACTTCTCTTGGCTTCCTCCAGGAGCATCTAGGAGAAGATCCTCAATCGCAGTCAGTACAATACATGTGCAAACAACTTGATAACGCTCCCAAATACCACACCACACCTGCCAGTGCCTGCTACATCTCCTAGTTGCTGTTTGCAACTATTACGCTGAGTCTGAGCTGAGAGTCTGCCATGGACTTCAATGCCTTTGTGATATCATCCTGGTTGGTATCCACCTTCGATGGGCACGGTTCAGTCCCAAAGTCGCGGTCCACCTCCTTGACAAGCAAATAGTCACGAAGTGCCAAACCAATGAAAGATACCTGAGATTGATTTGGCAACTACGGATACTGTACTGGTGGTGAGCACCTGTCTATAAGTATAGTATAGTCTAGTACTGTACAATGTATCACTTCAATAAAAAAAACCGTTTGTCTAAATGTCAGAAGCAGTGGACCTTGATGAAAGGAAGCTTCTTTTTGAACAACTTGTTCTCTATTTCTTCCACCACTTCAGCTTGCGAAAGCGATTCAAAGTGAGTAGTCTGCTCTGCCTTGTCTTTGGAACCCATCCAATCATGGTATCCTAACGCTCTGGAAATATCGTCTCTGCTCAAGCGAACCTGGCAAAGTAGCACATATTGGACTTAGACTTGGAAGGCTGTATGAAAATGAATCAATACAATATCCCTGCCCCTGCCTTCACAGCCACGTATCTCTCAATCTCTGTTGTCATCTCTGGAGGGCACACTTCCATGATGTCAGCAAAAACATGAGTTTCAGGTTCCGCGTTGGCAATCAACACCTTCTGGCAGCTACCATCCACGTCACTTTGCGACAGCACTTTCACACCTATCTTGCCCCTGGAGGCACTGGCAAGAGCTTTTAGCGCAAACTCAGGTGTCCCTGCACCAGAAAATTCTGTATGCAAGCGGATGTTGAGCTTGCCATTGCTGGGTGGGCATGTGTCAGAAAAGTGTGTGAAGATCCGATCCAAAAGCAGAGTTGGCCAATGAAAGTACTCTTTCCAGCTTGTGGGAGTGTCAAAAGCTGCATCGGGCTTGGTACGCTTAGGCTTCTGTCCAGGCAAAGTTCGAGTTCGAGTTGCTTTTGTCTTCAAATTCTTTTTTGCAGTGGCTTTGGCCGTGGCTCTGGCTCGTCGCAACACTTGTGTTTTTTGGTTTTGTTGTTTTGTCGTTTGGCTGATCCTCGAGCTTTTGCTTTTGCTTTGGGTTTGCCTGCTTGTTGTCGTCGTGTTGTTGCTTTCACTTGTGGCACTGCTTGCTCAGGCTCAGGGACAGGATCAAGAGGAGGTGGAAGCAAAGCAGGCAAAGCCACTAAACCAAGGCCATCCCACATGTCACCCGATATGTCAAAAGCATCGAAAGGTTCCATGAAGCAACACAGCTCCGTACAGAATGGACGGACAGGCGGGCGGGCAATGGAGGGTCAAAACCCTAACCACACTTGAGCTATACATATATATCAGAAAGGAAGCATCAATATCAAGCACACAAGGTCAAGTTCAACTTGACAGTGACACAGCTAGAGCTATTCCTTCTTTGACAGCTTCAAGCTTCTCTCTATGCAGCAAACGCATGTCTTGAAAAGAACTCAAAAAGGCATTGTCTTCCAAATTCCAAAAGATAACTATTTGTCTCAAAGTCTAGCTAGTAGTAAGTAAGGCCAGGAGCCCCTAGTAGCACTAATTACTAGCGTCTAGCTGTTCATGAACTGAAAGTGCAAAGCGGCGTGCCAGCAAAACGGTTTTCAATTTCACCGTGCACCAATGTCACTCATTTGCCAAGTCCTCTACCATATTGTTGAAGTAAAGATTCAAGATTGCGGCCTCAACGTTTGGTCGAGACTTGTAAACACTATTTTCCACAGACCCCCAAAAGCAAATTCCGCTTTCTTGGGCCCTAGTGAGAGCCAATCTAACATTCTGCCGATCAGTCCTCACTGCGGATCCTGCCTCCTTCATGATATCTCTCAGAAAAGGCAACACAGACTGGATCGCAGTTTTGCGCTGTGTGCTGTGCCTGCCCTGATGATGCCTAGCTGCACCTTGAATCTCACTGCTGCCACCACCACCGCTGGCTGCGGCAGAGGAGGAAGAAGAAGTAGTAGAAGAAGAAGTGAAACTAGAAATGCTCACAGAATCTAAATCTGTTTTTTTCTTCCTGATCTGGACCAGTGTTGGGATCAGTTGGTTGTTCCACCTGAAATCCAGGACGAGGAAGGCTCTCAACTGCGACACTCACGCTATCCAATTCAGTCTGACAGTGGCTGCCTTCGCAGTGGCTGTGAACCATCTCAACATCACTTTCACCGGAACTGGAAATGCAAAAAAACATTGGGAGACTCTTGTTGTGATCTCCTTGGCCGCTTGACCCCAGAAGGGTAGCTATGGTCTCCATGTGGTCTTTGTTTGTCAGCATCAAAAGTCCTGAGAGAGCAAGTAAAAAAGCTGGGTCATACCAATATATAGTTGAAACTGAATAAAGGCTGGAAAAGATTGCCCACGCCATGCAAGTGCCTAACTAACACAAACAAGATACTGCCTTTCTCCAGTCTGCTTTGGCTGGGCAGATCGCGGAGCTTGCTGCAACCGGCTCGAAAGGTTCTCCCGAGGGTCATGCTCCAATTCACCTGCACACTGCACAGTGGACTGTACTGGTACTTGTAGTATTTTGTAGTGACCAGATGTGAATTTGTTTTCTCTCACACTAACTTGACATGATGAACTTGAACCTTTCTCTGACTAGACCATTCTCTTCAAGAGGGTCAAACTCTGATCAAACCATGGAGGCACCTGTCAGGAACAACTTTAGGTCAGAGTAGAAGTCCTTCTTGCGGTTGGGCGTGATGTAGGACACAACCTTGGCAATCAATCAAGAATCAGTGGCTTTCAATGTCCTCATGTCTATTACAATGTAATGCATTTAATGCATCGATGCATCAGCGGATTTGATTTGACATAATTGTTGCAAACACATAGGACATTCAAATGCATTACATGTGACTCCACGTGACATTTGAAACAGCAAACTGTTTGTCAGTTTTCCGATTTTAAATCTGCAACTCATTGAACTTAATCACTGCACGTAATCGCAAGAAATTGTCGTCACTACTGCTAGTGGCTAAGTGCCTGACAAAAGGATCTTTCTTGCACACCTCCACAACGCAATCATAGTATGCGGCGCCTTGCCCATGGGAAAATGCATTCTGGCTGGCCAATCTTTGCAAAGATTCTTCATAGCGCCACAAGAGAAGAAAGTATTCCAGGCATTGTTTCCGCAGCATCACATGGGAACCAATGCTGCATTCACGCAAGTTGTCCGTAGTAGACCAACCTTGTCGAATCAGCCTTTGCCTCGTCTCATAAACTGTTGGAAGTTCTCCTTCATACAACTTTGACACTAGTACCGGGCTTTTGATATCAACTGTGGAAATACTGGCTGCTGATGTGAGGTGAAGTGAGCCAGATTGGCCCTTCACAAGAAATCCATATCTCTGCATACTGACAACTGCCTCGGCGCACTCTCTAGGTAAGGAGTCTTGATCCTCTTTGCGGAGGGTTCCCTTTTGCACTGCCGCTTGGTGCCCGACCCTGCTCATCAGATTCCTCAGTGCCAACGGTCCTAGCACTATGCTTCAAATATCAAATACATTCAAACTCAAACATTCTCCACTATATGACTATATATTGCTGGTCCTACTAAATGTTCAGTCACGAGTCACAAGCAAAGCACTAGCAGGACTAGTCAGAGTCAAGTCTCAACTGCTCTTCACTTAAATCTCCCAGTTCTGAAGCCTTCCCAGTAGCACTGATGTCCCACTGTACCCCGTGCTGTACCTTAGGGCGCCGTGTCAACGCTAAGTCCAAGTCCTAAGTCCTAAGTTACTAAGTCCCAACACAACACAACAACACCAACATCAATCAAATCAAATCAATCAAATGTCACATATTTAATATTTGCCCTCTTCGCCCTTGTCAGTAGAAACTGTCAACAAAACACATGCTCACTGGCTCACTTGCTCAATCTGCTAAACAAAGGCACGCATGTGTACTCTTCTAGGCTTTCAATGACGTCATTAATGAACATGTCCTGAATGCTCAAGCTGGAGATGTTGCTTGCCATCAACCTTGGCACACGCTTCCCATAACCAATCAACCGGACTCACTCATTCGGTCACCCTAACGGTTGAAGAGCTCAATGACACCATGAGCCCATAGTGGTTGCCCAACAACCCACCACGAACCAGAATAGAACAAGGGACCTTTGCCCAAGGAGTTCGTTTGCCTGAGATGTACTGCCATCATCAATGACCGCCAAGACATTCACTGCGATGCATCCTTGCCATACCTTAGCATGGCTTATGATTATGAACCCGATAAGAGGCTTGGGAAAGTAAGAGGCTTCTGGAAAGTGGCAACGACAAATCCGACAAAGTGTGGCGAATCCAACCAGCTGCACTCCAGGCCTACTCCACTTCTAACTTCTAATGACCCATGACTCAGACTCATCTATCAACAGCTCAACAACTAGGGCTCGTACATCTTCACCAAGGCAACACACACGTTGCACATACATCCTGCCCTCTGGACGTAGGTGCAATAGTTGGAAAACAAGCTTGCGCCCATTGGAAGACATTCGATAGAACCTTCCAGTGTGCACCCTGGCTTTGAGATGATTTGTCCACATTGACCTCTCAAAATCACAAAGGGCCTCCCTCTGAGCCTGCGCTTGAGTGTCTAGCCTGAGCTTGGATTTGACAGCCTCCAATCCAGTTGCCATTGCTTCAATGGCCTCTTCACCACCATGAAGTGACTCCAAAGAAAACCCATACACATAGCCAACCAATTCCTTGACTTGTGGCATGGATTAAGATTACCCAGGGTTCATGCTTCAATTCCAAAAAGAGTGAACAGTGAACAACCTGAACAAACTCAAAATTGAACTATACTACTGTACTGCACCCGCACCCGTTACCTACACTACTGTACTGCACCCGCACCCGTTACCAGACCGGAAAACCATTCAACTATATACAACAAGGAAAATGCTGGAAACAATGAACAATGAATCCAGGAATCGGAACGAGAACTCCATGCCATGGGAATCAGCTGTCCCAGGTTTGACAAGTATTTGTCTAGATGCCTCCTGAAGTCTTCTTGATGCAAGTCATTGTTCACCCTCCTCCGCAAATAAGAACAAGTGGAAGAAGGCTGAGAAGCACGTCCCTTGCTGACATGCTGGCTCAAGTAATGATGTTGAGCTTCAAGCTGTTGCATGCAGGTGAGAGCAGACACATAGCGAAGGAGAGTCCTCGCCAAGGGGGGACACATAGCCGCACCAGAGCAAAACTTCTCCAGCATGCCTCGTAGTCCACTCCTGTGCAACGGATCTAAGAAAACTGCCCCCCATTTGTGAAGCATGCCTGTCACGCGGATTGCCCACGTCCCACTTAGACATTGCAGCTTGTGCATGACTTCTGCTTGCTTCAGTGTAAGCATCAACGACATCCTTGGGCATTCTTGTCTTATCCCAAAACAAAGGCAACGCAACGGCGCATAGACTCCAAGGAAGATCTCGCCAGAACCCAAATGTTTGCAGAAACCTCTGGGACATAGCTGCTTTGGCTGTCTGAAATTGTGACAGCAACGAACTCTGCTCTGAAGCATCCATGTTTGTGATAAAGTCTGCAGCCTGTCCAAGTGGAGCATCCATGAGAGACTGGGAATTCTCATCAAGGAACACCCCCCTGAGAGAGAATTACAGCCATTCGGTTTTTCCAACAGCATCCTTTGCAGCTGGGTTTGCCAGGGCTGAACCCATGCACCGGACAGGAATGCAAATACTGTGACAGATTAGCGCCCCACTTTGCAAGTTCGTAAACCAAAGCACACACTGCCCAGAAACTTGTGCTTGCACGTCCAGGTTGGGTAACTTCAAGCAAGAGTTTTCGTTCATCATCACGGAATTCTTGATCATTGCCTTGGACGGGGTCAGAGATCAAAAAGGTCAAAGCCTCCCGACGGGGCATAAGCCAGTGCAAGGTCTCAAAAAGGTACCCCCATCTGGTTGCGACCAACGTGGGGCAAGTCTTTGCAAATAGAATTGCAAAGGAGTCTTTCAACTTCTGGCCCACAACAGCATTGTTTTTCCGAATGCAAACACTGATAAAGCGATCGCAACGAGTTCTCAAGGAAAAGTACCGAGATAGTGTGTTGAGTTTCGGCTGGAACGATTCCCAGTTAAACTGTTCTGTCAGTGTGTTCATCACATGGTGAAGTAAGTGGTCAGAGTCAGGCAAAGGCATGCAATTTGCAAAGAAGAAGCTGCTGCACTCTGATGCATCCTCTGCCAGCAAAGGAGTCAACCAAAGTGCGCTCTCTGTCCCAGAATCAACCATTAGAGAGCAGGTTTGTGCTGCAGAGTAATTCACATCCCTTGACTCCAACCCCAATGAGAAAATGACCTTCCGAAGCTTGTGAGCGGCGGTCGATGCTCGACTTCCAACATTCTGGGTTGGCAACAGTCTCTTGGTAATCTGTACAGTTTCCCAACTTGGATTCTCACAGGAAAGATCCTGCCGAACTATATCGCACTGGGTAACTTGGTAATCTCTCCCAAACTGAGGTGAGGCATCCGTTCGCAGATGAAGAGCGTAAGAGGCACTTGTATCAAAATGCATCCTCCCCTCTCCCTTGCAGTCTTTGGGAGCTGTGATGATGAACTGTCTAGAATACAACATCGTAGCCATATCAAAAGTTACCCTTGCATCATAGATGGCTGTGCGGGAAGGAATTCGAACGTTGCCAGGGCTAATGTGATCGCAAAGATCCGGGTGCAAAATCAAGTGTGCACCCCTTTCAACTGCCTCTTGCATATAAGCCTTGGTTGGCCAACATCAAAGCTAAGGGTCTGTCCAAAGTCCAAAGTCAAAAACTATTAACATAACAGTAGCAAGAATTAAGAATACCAGGCCCCGGCCCCGGCCCCAAAGCACAATACCAAATTTCAAAGTAAAAGTGTTCAATGTTCAAGAAATACCGAATACCGAGAAACAGGTTCTCTCAGTGTGTCCGACATCAGGACGGCATCCAAAAGATGTAGTGGATCCCAAGAAAAACGATTGCCCTGACCAGGACGGTTTCCACTTTTGATGGTCAGCAAAACCTGAAGCTCGTCCACTGCCTTATGGATACTGGAAGCTGTTTTCCAAATTGTGTTCCGTTGCTCTGGTGTAGCTGGTCCTTGTCCTTGCCAACTTCCTAATCCGAATCCGAATCCCAATCCCAGTTGCTTGAGGTCATCCGCTCGATTGTGAATTGACTGCAGCAAAGCTAAAACACAGTCATTTTGGTCTGGGTCTTGTGTTCCCACATTCTGAGAATTCTCAGGAACAACATCTTGGACCTCACCACTGCGACTGCCAGTATCATTAGTAGTAGTACTAGTAGCAGCAGCGCCAGATGAATCGACAGTGAAAGCGCCGGTGCTGGCACCAGTGTCACTACTGGACAAAAGTGAAAATGTCAATGGAGTAGTAGACGCATTGTAGCGCATTGTTTTTTCTCTGTAGGCACGCGTGGGGTCTCTGGCTGGGCAAGCTCCGAATCGGTGTTCAATCTCTTCGATTGTGATACCCTGATGACCAGAACCATCATCTTTGATGCATTCAAAAGCAACATTGCCAGATTGCACTCTGTCTCTCAATCGTTCAATGTCTCCCAGCGGCAGCACAGAGAAACTCCACATCCCTTTCAAACCCTGTTTGTTTCCAATAGCCCTCACTGATCGGATGGCAGGATTCATATCAACTGTCAAGGTTTCCCCGTTCCTTCTACTAATTGTCATGGTTGTGTAGCAGCCCTCCACGCAGTTCAAACTCCAGATTGTCTGGATATCATCGCCCACTGGTTTCACCTTCCGTCTAGTGAAGTGCGTCCGTTTCTTTGACATGGGTGATCCAATCCAGCTCAGACACAAAGCAGGTCGCGATTGCTTTGCTCATAGCTCTCAGTGAAATCTACTGTACTCACATCCAGTTTCATTTACATAAGGTTTAGGAATGTTCAATGGAATCAAAAAGGAGATATATAAGTTTTCCTATTGGTGGTTCCAAACATTTCCAAATATTTCCAAATAAACCTACCAGTTCATTGGTGATTCCCAATAAACCTACACAGGCAAAGCCCCTTTTAGGCCTTGAGCCCCTCAATGACGGTCGGGCGCCCTAAAAGAACGTGCGCGCACAAGTTACAACAACAACTAGGCACTAGGCACGGGGTGGCCCAAGATCCTACGCATACCCCCACCCGTCACTGAGATGCTGGTTGGATTCAATACTCATTCCTCCTCTCCTCATTCCTCCTCTCCTCAT
>CAXAMN010026918.1:515013-540743 GCA_963970005.1 Durusdinium trenchii
CCCGTCTCGCTCCCCTCCATCTTCCCTCCCCGTCCCCACCCATGCGCCTCCCGTCTCGCTCCCCTCCATCTTCCCTTCCCAACCCCGTCCACCTCCACATCCATCTTCCATCCCCGACAACGCACGCTTTGTCTCGCTCTTCCGCGGCACTAGCGACTAAACGAGAACCCAAGCATCGGAGATGCTTTTGGGAAAAAAACAAATCCAAAAAGCGAAAGCAATTTTCCGCTTTTGTTCGCTTGTTTTCGTTTCTTTTAGCTTTTGTTTCGCTGTTTTTTTCCGCTTTCTTTTTCGCTGAGTTTCGCTTTTTTGTGCTTTCTCTTTTTTGCTTGCCTGCATGTTTTCTGTCTTTTCACTTTTTGTTCACTCTTTTTTCGCTTTTTATTTTTGTTCGCTTTTGATCGCGTTTATTTTTTTCGTTTTTTTTGTTTTAATTGTTGCTTTTACATTGATGTTCTTTTCGCTTTTTGTTCGCTTTTTTTTTCGCTTTTTGCTGTTTCATTTTCTTGTTTTTAAAAAATTGGTCTTTTATCATTTGGCAAAACCATCAGAGATAGCCTACTAGGTGGTTAACATAACCATAGACGAATCTGGTAGCAGCACCCTGGAGCAGCACCCTGCAGTGGCACGCACAGGTACCTCCTCCTACACTTGAAGTAAGTAAGAACCCCCAATAGCTCCCGCTATCTAGGGACAAACGCCCCTATGTTTCCAGGATTCCAGGGTTTTATCACTCTCGTGCGACACGCCCTAGATAACTCACTTCGCAGAAGCTAACTTCAGCCTATCGGCTGGCTTTCGTCAAATCTCTCGTGCTGTGTGTGTCGAACGGCTGGAGGCCCACAATCCTTCGCGCGGTCTTTTTCCCCCACTGTTTCGACATGCCACGGCCTTCAGATGGCCATGGGACGGTCTGCGCACTTGTTGGCAAAGGTTGAGGTTCTCAAGAAACGGTGATAGTTGACCACTTCAACTGCATTTTGTGTCTCGGAATGCAGCCATGTTGCAACACTTGCTGTCTGCCTGCGCCTTCCACACCGCAGGTTGGTGAGCTGTCTGCGCATGCTGGCTGAACGCCCTCGAAAAGGATGCACACGTTCTTGGGCTGAGAGCACATGCTTATACATTTCTTGATTTGGAATCCTTGAGTGGCAGCCAAAGCTTCTGAAAGCTCGCGGGAATTGCATGGATTCTGGCATCAGCTAATCAGAATGGCTGTAGCTGACGGTTGAAGGACATGTCAGGATATCATTGCCTCTTTCCTGCGCACACTTTGGATTCACCCTGCATTGGTGCTGCTGTGCCTGACGTTCACTGTTTACGTGCCGTCAGAATGAATCGAAGTGAGACTGAACAGCCCGACTGCATGTGCAAAAGTTTGGTAAAGGACTGACCTCAGAAGCAAGCTGTCTTCCAAAGCTGCAATTAGCAATCTAGCCTGCCGTCACTACGAATAGTTCAGTGACATCCCATGAGGAATGAAACAGCTGCCACGCACTTTCGAGTGCCTCTGGAAGCAAAATTTCGGCCTTGCAGCATTTAGTGACAAAGAGTGTGTTTGTCTTCAACAGCCCCCGCAACTTTGCATTTTCATGCGCTGCACTGCACGGTCATGACTGCACAGAAAACAATCTCGCAAAGCTATGCACAAGTCAAACCCTGATCTGGCCTTTCGGTGGGGGAGAGGTGTTCATCAAGTGGTCTAAATGACAAACACTTCGCAGCTCATCAGTGAACCACTTCAGTACTACACTTGTCGGATCCATGTTTGATTATGGAAATTGCCTCCAGGCATTCAAGTGAGGAAATCAAACGCTACACTGATCCGTGGTACAGTCGAGGTAACGTGTTTGAGCTAAATATGCATTGAAACTGAGCAGCTTGACTACATTGCAAAAGTCTAGCACAGGACTGACCTTGCCAAACATGGCTGAAAGGAAATAAAGCCGCCTACAAAAGGCTGCAAATAGCCATGTACAGTAGTGCTTGCGTCACTAGAAAGCAAGAAACCTTGCGAAGTTAGACACAAACCAAACTCCTATCTAATCTTCAGGAGGGGGCGAGGTGTTAATCAAGTGTTCAAAATGACTCACAACTCGCAGCTTGGACTCCTTTGGACGTGGCTTCTCCAAACGCACTGGGCCGGAAAGAAACCAAGCGGGCACCACAAACCGTGGAACTACGGTGCACGTCTCCTCCACCGACTGGCACGTGGACTGGATAGACCTGTCCAAACTGTTGTCCATTTCTGGAGGAGCTGACTGGCAATCATCGTGTCCACTCCGGAATCTCCAATGTTGATGCGAAAGTGTGCATTTCTTTCGGTTAAATGCGTCTGTACATCTTGTTCGCACAAGACACTCCCCCAAAGTGGCAGTAAACAGTTGTGGGAGTTCTGTGTAACATGGCTGGGGACAAAAGCAACGGAAGCACATGGAACATGCCCTTTAAAACACTGAAATGATTACACGCGTTAAAGAAACAGAAATCAAGCTTTGCTCAAGCCAAGCTTGGGCCTGGCCTAGCACTGACGAAGCACCTGCAGTAGAAGCAGCTACCCAAACACAGCCAAAAGGTGCACGAGGCGCTCTTATGCCACGCAATATCAAACTTTTTGGCTTCCTGAAAAGAAGAACCACTGCAATCCTGAAGGAAAGAATCGGATTGGACACAGGTTGGCCTGGCGGCATGGAGAGAAGCATGGGACAAAAAGTTAAAGCACGGTGTGTC
Organism: Durusdinium trenchii; assembly: GCA_963970005.1. Lineage (NCBI taxonomy): Eukaryota > Dinophyceae > Suessiales > Symbiodiniaceae > Durusdinium > Durusdinium trenchii. The sequence continues at coordinate 517,744 of CAXAMN010026918.1, forward strand.
CTCACTCCTCACAGTTTCCCTCAGGGCCAGTTTGTTAGCTCGTGTGGACCTGGAACTGCTTACACACTGCCGGGTTCTTCAAATGGGGAACAAGCCTGCTCGAATGCCTACAACACAATCCAGGGAGAAAAAAACTTCCACAATGGGACATTGTGCTTTGAAGGCGGTCTAGGAATCTAGGGGCAGCAATTGGCGGCACCCCCTTCTCAAAGACCCAACAGTGCCTAGCATCAAGCTGCTTCAAAGCCTTGCCACTGACGGTCAGCATACAAAAAATCGTTGCTTTGATTGCGCTGCAAGGCGTGACTTTTTGAAGAGCATTTGAGGTGCTCTTTCACATTAGTCCACGCAAGCAAGTGCGTGCTCATGACAAGCCTCTGCCAGCACTGCCAGCTTTGCAAATACAATACGAGCTTTCCGCCGCCAAAGTCTGAAAACAAGCTTAGGGGAAACTATTCATTCACATCTATAAATTATCTTCAGTTTTGTTTCAATGGCGTGTCAAGCAAAGCCCTTTTGCCCCCACACAGCCCAAAAGAAAGAGAGAGAGAGAGAGAGAGAGCTGACCCAATGATCAACGCCAACGTTGACCCGCAGGCGCAAAAGAGAAGCAAGCGACAAACGTAATGTTCAAATCACGGTGTCCTCCTGACTCGTCATACTCCCCCCAAGGAACAAGTTGCCAGGGTGTGCATGCATGGACCTGTTCACACCCTGCCAAGTTGTGGTTCTATTGTTTCTATTTGCAGCTTCGCGAGTCACATGTCCTACAGCATTACGTAGTGCCAACTGTCCGGACTAGCGACAGGTCCTGCGACGATTCTGAAAACCTTTATGTACAAACTGCCCTCTCCCCTCAAAAAGAGGCAAGGTTGGATATTGTGGGACTGGCTCGAAACCAACACCCCGCTTCTCAAATTTACGGTTCTCTTTTGGGAGTGCATTCTCCACACCCTTCGCAATTTTTACATGATGTTTTGCAACTGATCTGTGGCACTGTTTGGGCAACAAGACGAGTGGCGAGTCCAGCATAAAATGAAACTGGTCGCATACGAAACATCAAGGTCAAAGACTGACCTTGCCCAGCACGGCTTTGCAATGTGAGTGCTGAGGAATCGTCGGAAGCTGCAAGAAGAAATCCAGCCGCTCCAGCCGCTTTGACTCCTGAATAGGTGGTGGTGATACCTTGCAGTAAAGCAAATAGTTGCCAACGCCTTATGCGTGCCTCTGGAAGAAAAGACCACGCCTTCTTGTAACCAACGAAGGCCATTGTGCTCTTGGCTTCAACCAGCTTTCGGACACTGTTTCTGGCAAGCTGGGACTGGAAGCTGGAAAAATCATTGCCGCGAACCTGCAATGAAAGAACAACCACAGCACATGGATGAACGAAAAAAAACAGCCAAAGATTGGACAGCAAGCTAGCTATGCTCCCATCCATTGCAAGGGGTGGTGAAGCTATAGACTCTTGCATTGCACATCCTTCACTAGTTCTGACTTGTCATCCCAGTTCTCAGCCAAGATTTGTGTCATGGGTCACGGCCAGCCCGTGTGGTCGCGCTTCAATGGCAACAAACCAATCTGCGGAGACACTGCTTTTACTTGGGTCATGTGATCGTGTAGAGGCATTCACGACGTGCCTCCAAATTGAAGATCAATGGGCAATAGCTACTGCTCACATCCTTCTCGGACAACTTCCCCCAAACATAACACTGTGACAAAAATGCGCCGGCTGTCACCCCCGAACGACAAGCGTATCCACACCAAAATTGATAATGTTGCCTTTAAAGTGCGTATTTCTTAAGCACTCGTGGAACTTCCCTGGCAGGCAATCGGGCTTAACCGAAGTGTTAGCTTAAGGCTTAGGTGCTACATTGCAAACTTAGCTGCTACAGCCGTTACAGTACTAAAACTAGTCATATCGCTGCAATAGCCTTGCAACAAGACCTTCCTGAAACAACCACTCAAAGCAAAACTGGATGCCTGTCGCAGACTGCTCAGGTTTTCAGGCAATCATATTCAGCTTCGCTCAAGTCTAGCCATGACGATGTTCCCCATGCAAATCTGATGACAAAGAGGTGCCTGCCCTGGAGCAGCAGTGGTTGAAACATGAACCAACCTACTTGCATGTAAAAATAGTTCTAGCGAAAAGGCGTGTAGATACTACATGCTCGAAAGCATAAGAATGGCTGAAAGGGTAAGCCTTTCTGAGAAAATGTTGTAGCAAAGTAACACCTCGCAATGTCACTGTAGAACCTTGCAGGCCCCGTTGCTCTCACAATCATCTATGGGACTTTATTGGCCGTTTCAATGCAGCTGGTCGCTTGTCACTGCTCTGCCTCAAAAATGCTTGAAGGGCACCGGCATCCACTAGGTGAGCATAGACCAATTTCGATATCGTCCCAGGCGCATTTATCCACGAAGAAGCAATCACTTCATGGAGCATGGTGAAGCTGCCCATAGCTGCCCTAATGTTGGATGTCAACATGCTGCAAAGGGACGCAAATCAAAATGTAGCGACTCACGGCTTCGCATTGGGACACTCAAATGATACTGCGCTGGCGCTGAGAATAGGTATTCAAAAGCAACACCCCGCAAAATTTGATTCAAAGCATGGTGTCCACACATTTCTGCGGGCAATCTGTCAGGTGGGTTTCGGTCCGCGATTCCTCACACCTGGCCTCAAACCCAGGGACATCTTGTGTAAAGCATCAATCAATTCATGCAGCATGCTGTGGCTGGAAAGACTTCCCGGCACGGCCAAAGCACAACAACCTTCCTACAAGGACTTCCTCACCTAAAGCCAAAGCTTCTCGCCGAAAATCCAGCGCAGAAAAGCATACAGTACCTAGCATGCCAAGGTTTGACTTGGCACTTTGTCAAAAGAGTGTTACTGTGCGGGGGGGAGGAAAGTGCAGATTTCCGCGTCAAACCTGTGGACTCTTCTGAAAAGAAACAGCACGTTGGGAGGCTGCTCCTAAAACACACCATGGCCAACCTCCCAACAGCTTTTCTGCAAGACAGAATGATGATGCTGCCAATCCATGCAACAAATCAATCCGACGAGACCCACAGCTTCGCATTGGGAGAATGCCCTTGAAAGAACGATGCTCCAGGGCCCAGCAGGGGCAGAATCGAACTCATGCCCAAGGTGCCACAGTTTTTTGGCTTTCTGGCGGAATGTCTCAGCTTAACCAATCATGAAAAAAAGAAAGCTGGGCCAATGTGATACAGCTTTCCTCAGCGCAATTTGTCAGGTTCTGTCGGCAAGTAACTCCTCGCACCTGGCCAGGAAGCTAGCAACATCTATCCACGAAGCATTAAATCGTTTCATGCAGCATTTTGAAGCTGCCCTCATTTTCATGCTGAAGAATCTTTAAAATCATGCCCATTGTGCGAGCACCTGTGGCGAAGTATTCAGGCTTCCTGATAAAAGCGCCTCAGGTTGGGCAGCTTAGGTGCAGCTTAGGTCACTCCTTGGGCCTGAAGGAGCATCCAACCTTGACCAGAACCTTGTTCAAACATAGCACTGTCAGGGTGTTTGTTCTACAGCTTTTGCAGAAGCTGTTGCCACCCAACTGATTCAGTGATTCAGTTTGCTCTTGCACGCCTGCATGCGATCTCAGCTTGCTCACGGCCAGCTGCCAACCCCTGCATTCTACACAGAACCTAGTATCAGCCATATGTAGATACTGCGGGCAGATGTCGCCGCGTAACAAGGGGCCTGAATGAAAGGAGAAGGCTTGGCCAATGTGATGCAGCTTGTTTGGGGCAGCTATTCCAGGGCAACGCCGCACAATAACATATATTCAAAGCACTGGCCTGGTAGCCCACAGGTTTTCTCAACGCAATTTGTCAGGTCATGTCGGCAAGTAACTCCTCGCACCTGGCCAGGAAGCTAGCGGCATCTATCCACGAAGCATCAATCGTTTCATGCAGCATTTTGAAGCTGCCCTCATTTTCATGCTGAAGAATCACACTTTAAATTCATGCCCATTGTTCTGGCACCTGTGGCGAAGTATTCAGGCTTCCTGGTAAAAATGCCTCAGGTTAGGCAGCTTAGGTGCAGCTTAGGTCACTCCTTGGGCCTGAAGGGGCATCCAACCTTGACCAGAACCTTGTTCAAACATAGCACTGTCAGGGTGTTTGTTCTACAGCTTTTGCAGAAGCTGTTGCAACCCAGCTGAATCGGTTTGCTCTTACACGCCTGCATGCGATCTCAGCTTGCTCACGGCCAGCTGCCAACCCTCGCATTCTATATAGAACCTAGTATCAGCCATATGGGTGTGCGTCAAAACCCCGGGTCTCAGGTGAACATCGCGCACCTTCCTGTTCCATAGGGTATGGAACGGATCCCTTGTTCCATAAGGTATGGAACAGGTATGGAACGGGGGTATGTAACAAATTGTACCAAAAAACCTGACGTGTCATCTCAGTCCCGTTTCTCACGGTAAATGTATTTCAGCAAGCAAAGCGCACGTTTTGATTGAACCTCGAACAATTGCAAACTAGGAATCCATAGGTATGGAACGATGGGTATGGAACGGCGAACAGACATGCTGTACCACAGGTATGGAACGGGGTATGGAACGAGATGTTCCAGAGTACATGTTCCATACCAAAACGTTTTGACTCATGGCCATATGTAGATACTGCGGGCAGATGTCGGCACGTAACACGGGGCGCTATTCCAGGCCAACGCCGCTCCATAACATATATTCAACGCAATGGCCTGGTAGCCCACAGGTTTTCTCAGCGAAATTTGTCAGGTTCTGTCGGCAAGTAACTCCTCGCACCTGGCCAGGAGGCCGCCGACATCTATCCACGAAGCATCAATCGTTGCATGCAGCATTTTGAAGCTGCCCTCATTTTCATGCTGAAGAATCACACTTTAAACTCATGCCCATTGTTCTGGCACCTGTGGCGAAGTATTCAGGCTTCCTGGTAAAAATGCCTCAGGTTAGGCAGCTTAGGTGCAGCTTAGGTCACTCCTTGGGCCTGAAGGGGCATCCAACCTTGACCAGAACCTTGTTCAGACATAGCACTGTCAGGGTGTTTGTGCTACAGCTTTTGCAGAAGCTGTTTCAACCCAGCTGATTCAGTTTGCTCTTGCATGCCTGCATGCGATCTCAGCTTGCTCACGGCCAGCTGCCAACCCGTGCAATAGAACCTAGGTAGCCCACAGGTTTTCTCAGCGATATGTGTCAGGTTGTGTCGGCAAGTAACTCCTCACTCATTGTCATGCTGAAGAATCACACTTTAAAATCATGCCCATTGTGCGAGCACCTGTGGCGAAGTATTCAGGCTTCCTGATAAAAATGCCCCAGGTTTTGCAGCTTAGGTGCAGCTTAGATCACTCCTTGGGCCTGAAGGGGCATCCAACCTTGACCAGAGCCTTGTTCAGACATAGCACTGTCAGGGTGTTTGTTCTACAGCTTTTGCAGAAGCTGTTGCAACCCAGCTGATTCAGTTTGCTCTTACACGCCTGCATGCGATCTCAGCTTGCTCACGGCCAGCTGCCAACCCTCGCATTCTATATAGAACCTAGTATCAGCCATATGTAGATACTGCGGGCAAACGTTCTGCTTCCTGCATAGATTAAGGCGAAGCCGTGTGGGACAGCTCTTGCATGAGTGACTTTGGCTGCTGGTGACCAGCCCTTAGCCCTTGCATACTAGACACTGTCCGGCGAAGCATAAGTAGATACCACGGCCAGCCATGGGCATGCGACATGGTGCCCTGATGGAAAGCACAAATGGTGCGGCCGACATGACACAGCCTTGTGGAAAGGCATTTCGCGCAACGCCTAGTAGTGTCATACACTGTATATCGTCATAGTCAAGCCATCGTGACCGGGCAATTTCAAAAAATTCCAGCCAGCTTTCCTGAGAACGATTTGTGAGGTTCGGTTGGCATTACTGCGTCCTTCCCGACCCCTGCAGGATGAATCAGCAAGGCCTGCTAGGCCTAGGCCTTCCGAAAAGGATCGGAATGAGGATGCTTGGCATTTAGCAGAATGCAGAGATTGACCTTTCCAAGGTAACACTTCTCCGACAACAACTTGCAAGCACACTCAAGCTTGACTACCTGACTGTTCAATATAGCAAGTCAAAGTCTTCTGAAAAGGTTTCGTGCTGCTCCTGGAGGCACAGCTGATTGGTTTGAAGATTGAAATGAAACTTGCCATGACCTGACGGACAACATTCGAACCAATGTTGGCGACATCTGACGTGGAATGCGGACAAATGAAGAGCTAGTACGCTCAAACTTCTCTTTGGGGGCCAAGGGCCCGTGCATTGGTTGCGCAGTGACATCTCTTTGCTGTGACCTGCTTGGAGTTTAAGATGCTTCTTGTTGTTGAAACGAGGGTGTGCGGCAATCAGTTTCTCGTGCTGTAGAGCTAGGAGACAAAGCGTTAAACAGACAAGACATGTATTCTTCGAGGTTTTGGAATTTTTGTGCAGTGCAAAGGCACTGATTCAATGAAGCGCACTTTCTCACACACTCAAGCTCCACTCCCTCAAATTTCTATATCTCTCGGTCACATCGCTGCCCGTTTTGTGTGCAAGTGTTGACTCAGGCCAGCTGATGGGTGTTCCGGGAGTGTAGCGATTTCCTCAATCAGGAAGCATGTTGAGCGACTGTGAAGCACTTGGCCTGATATTGTACCGTTGGCCAGTCCCAAAGGACGTCCTACTCTAATGCTCCTGGAGGCACAGCTAACTTGCCATGATCTGACGGACAACATTCGAACCAATGTTGGCAACATCTGACGTGGAATGCGGACAAATGAAGAGCTAGTACGCTCAAACTTCTCTTTGGGGGCCCAAGGGCCCGTGCATTGGTTGTGCAGTCACATCTCTTTGCTGTGACGCGCTTGGAGTTTAAGATGCTTCTTGTTGTTGAAACGAGGGTGTGCGGCAATCAGTTTCTCGTGCTGTAGAGCTAGGCAGTGCTGCGGGAGCATGGCTTTGCTGCTGAGGATGTTGCTACACACGGCCGCCTGGCTTGTGAAAAGACAAAGGGCCTACATAGTATATAATTGTGCGTTTCTTGGGGCAAGAGCGTGCAGTTCGTGAAACAAACAAAACTAATGATTGTTGGACTTGATGCAGATTTTGTGCAGTGCAAAAGCCACATGCAGACTATGATAGTAAGTTGAAAGTCTTTAAGTCGGCTACACCACTTTGTCTGCGTCCAAGTGGTGACTGAGGCAAGCCGAGGGTGGTGGGAGTGTACTGATTTCCTCAATCACGAAACATGTTGCGCGCTCTGCGCCTGTTTTCTATCACCGTTGCACCTGCTAGCAATAGTGCAGATCAATTCAGTCCGCGTCAGCTCTACCTGCCAGGAAAGACTTCCCAGCACAGCCAAAGCACAACAACCTTCCTACAAAGACTTCCTCACCTAAAGCCAAAGCTTCTTACTTCTTGCTGAAAATCCAGCGCAGAAAAACATACAGCACCTAGCATGCCAAGGTTTGACTTGGCACTTTGTCAAAAGAGTGTCACTTTGCGGGGCAAGGGCAGCGCAGATTTCCTGAAAATAAACAGCACGTTTGACACTTGGGGAGGGTCCAAAATATCCTAGCGAGGCAGCTGCTCCCAAAACACACCATGGCCAACCAAGACTAACAGAATGATGATGCTGCCAATCTGAAGGCTAAATGGAGGGTGTGTGGAGAAAGGGGGTCAGCAAAAATCGCTTAGACGAGGTTAGTGCATCAAAAATACCTTCCACGAAGTTCTGCGAAGGTTTCTGGGATTTCGTTGCAGTCAGTTCTCCTACTGGCCCACCATTCCACGAACTGTCCACGAATAGCCTTGGGTTCTACGAATATCCCGCGCCTTCCACGATGTTAGTAGAACAGGTTTTTGCAAAACCCTTTCTGTGCACTACCCTTCTGTTTGCCTCTGACAATCCATGCAACAAATCAATCCGACGAGACTACATTGGGAGAATGCCCTTGAAAGAACGATGCTCCAGGGCCCAGCAGGGGCAGAACCATACTCAGGCAATCATATTCAGCTTCGCTCAAGTCTAGCCAGGACCATGTTCCGCATGCAAATCTGATGACAAAGAGGTGCCTGCCCTGGAGCATCACAGCAGCAGTGGTTGAAACATTAACCAACCTACTTGCATGATTGTTGAACCATGTCAATGCTGGAAACTTTCAGATTGCCAGTGCAATGACGCGGCGATTCGTCCTGACTTTCTCAAATGTGGAATGCTGAATGGTAGAGACTGCGAGGCTTGGCCAATGTGATGCAGCTTGTTTGTGTTTCACTCAAGCCCAAAAAGCATCGCAAGGCATTGGCTCCTTGGGATTTCTTCAGGTGACACGTGACTTTTGAACTTGTTTTTCTGGAGCCGGCAAAGACAGCCATCACATTTCCCTTCCAGGATGCCTTTTTGCGCACATATCCAGGATGCCAATGTGATACGGCTTTTCTCAGCGCAATTTGTCAGGTCATATCTGCAAGCAACTCCTCACACCCGGCCAGGAGGCCGCCGACATCTATCCACGAAGCATCAATCGTTTCATGCAGCATTTTGAAGCTGCCCTCATGCTCATGCTGAAGACTCACACTTTAAATTCATGCCCATTGTGCGAGCAAGATGTTGCTGCCGATTGAGCACCTACAACAAGGATCAATTTCTGGCGTCACATCAAAGTCGCAGGCACGAGGAATGTCCAGGCATTTGACAACATCTACAGCGCGCAACTTCAACGCAATGGCCAGGCAGAAATAACATTTATCAGCACAAGTTGCCAGGTTTTGTCGGCAAATAGCTCCTCACACCTTAGTGAGGAGGCCGCCGATATCTCAACAACTTGCAAGCACACTCAAGCTCGACTACCTGACTGCAAGTCAAACTGGAGGCGCAGTAAATAGGTTTGAAGTTAAATTTGCCATGATCTGACAGACAACAATTGAATCTATGTTGGCCACCTCCGCCGCGTAAGGTGGACAAATGAAGAAGAGCTAGCACGCTCAGCGCTCAAACTTCTTTTTTTGGGGGCCAAGGGCCCATACATTGGTTGTGCACCTTCCTAAAGCAGGAAGGCGGCAGATCGGTGGTTGTGGTGGTCCCAGGTGATGCATATCCAAGATGCAATAGTGATGGAGTTGGAGCTCGATCACAATGGCGCTGTGTGCGGCCAACCCCACCTGTGCGCCACATGATTCGGGTGTCGTTTTTCCGTGCCCCTCTTGCACCATGCCAAAGCAAGCGAGGAGGAAAGGTAGCCAAAGGAGAGCGACCATCAAATCTGAGACGATATTGAAGTTGAGTCAAGGGAGATCTGACCGCACAAACTGAAATGAGACAAAGTGAATTAAGATTATAGCAAGGGCGGAGAGCAAGTGATTCGGCGATGTATGAAGGTGAAATTGGCAAAATGTTGCCTTGGCAAACATGGGGTCTTAGCAAAAGCTGCAGCATTGAGGCTCAAAGGCTTTGACGGTGCAATAGGAGCTATAAGAGAGCTGGTGCTGGTTGTCGCATGCAAAACAACAAATGTTGGCGAAATGAGTTTGCAATGGGTGATGGATGATGGTGACGACGTGGCAATGATCATGATGCGGCAAGTGCACAGCACGGCCCACTAGCAGAAACTTGCAGTCCCCCAACACCACTAGGTCTTTTCCAGAAAACAAAGCCCAATAAAATAGAGAGCTCGTCACTGTGAGCGTGCACCTTTTTAAGCATTTCAAGCTGCCAAATCTTGCTGTGGAAAGTTTTCAGCTCATACCAAAGCCAAAACTTCTCATGTGGACGAGCATTATTTCTTATTCATTTCTAAATAGTTATTGACTCAATTCTATTTTAATTCTATGAATTTTGACTTAAATACAATGCAACTAAATTCTAAATCAATATTTATTCTAATTGAATTTATTTCATTTCTATGTTTATTGATAATAAAATTGGATCTCAATGAATTTTAAATTGAATTTGTTTTGAATATGTAATAGACTTCTATTTCAATTCTAAATTGAACCTAATTACATTCTAAATTAAGTTTGTGTATTATTCTAAATTAAGTTTATGTCTTTTCAAAATTCATTATAATCAAATTAGAGGTCAATTCTATTCTAATTTAGTTTTGTTGTAATTGTAATTATCTTTGATTATTCTGGATCTAATATTAAATTCCAAATTGAATTTATATTTGAATTTGCAATATATTTTTATTTCCAATCTAATTCTAAATTGAATGTAACTGAAATTCTATTTATTGGAATTCAAAGTGAATTTGCAATTTTTAATAAAGTGAATTATTTATAGCATAATTTTATATCAATATTGCAATATTGTTCTATTAATCAATTCCTAGGTTAAATATCTTTAATTCAATTCTACCTTAGGTCTAGATCAATTTCAATTTGAATAGTGGATTTTGGTTTAATATTATTCATTCAGTTCTAATTTAATTCCAATCTATTTCTCATTTAATTCTATTTCATTTTGTTTTGCATTAAACATTGCAATTGTGTTTATTCCTGAGTTCTAATGTTAACGTCTTTATATAACTTAAATTCAATTGATCTATATATCTAATTTTCTAACTTGATTCCAATTCAATGCAAATGGAATTCTAATTGAGTTTTGCTTCCATCCTAGAGAATGAATATTATTGGTGGTATGAATATATTTCATTAAAGAAAGAATATACTTCCATATTGGAAAAATTTCATAAAAATCTTTTATGTTCAAAGCAAGATCAATTCCCTGGAAATAGATGTTTTATTGTATTTAAAGATTTTGTCCATACATTGGTCAGCATATTTATCATGTGGTTGAGTGTTTGTTAAATCACTGATTGGTGGAAGTTGATTACAGTCACCGGCTCCTATGATGAGTTTCTTGTTTTTATGTTTTTCAGTAGAGTTTAAAAACTTACTATAGATATATAGATTGGTCATATAGACTTCATCAAAAAATATAACATCAAATTCACGATGGTCAAACTCTGGTTGTTCATCCCCCTTATGAACTGGGATTCTAAAGAACATGTTATAGGTTGTTGAATCACCTTCTATTTCTTGACTTAACCTATTATGAGGCACCACGAATAAAACATTTTTACCCATCTTCTTAAAATACTGTCCTATATATGACTTGCCTGATCCCGCAAATTTTGCTCTGATCATACATGGGTTTAATTCTTCAACTTGCTTACATATTGCTTTGGTGTCCCACTCATCCACCACATCTATTGTTTCATTTTCGATTTTTGGAATTTCAATTAAACTGTTATGAATAAACTTGTATTTATTAGTTGGAAAGTTAATTGATTTGTTTGTCATCCTCCAGTTGCCTATACCTTCTTCAAAACTCAATATTCCGTCCCTCACAGCCATGGGCTCGAAAGATAGCACAGAAGCAAATTGAACGATAAAAGGATGACTATGAGCCAGACAGGATGGGCATAGGAATTTTCTGACATTGCAAAACTAAAAAACAAACTCATGGCTTGCAGACGGTCTTGGGTCCAAAGGTTTTCTTTTTGGTTTTCCTGAGTGCAGTGTCCAAAACCTGTTGAAAAACCAACCCCCAAAAAAACAAAAAAAAACAGACTCATGGATTGCAGAGGGTCTTGGGTTGGTTGGGTTGTTTTTGTTGTTTTTTTGGTTTTTTTTGTGTTTTTATGTTTTTTGTTTTTTTTGGTTTTTTGGGTTTTTTGGTTTTTTGGTTATGTGACACTGAAGACACTGAAGCATTTAGTATAATACACTCACTGAAATATAGTGTTTTTGCACTAGTCTACTAGATATGCAAGAATACAGTGAAATATTTACAGTTTTAGCGCACGCTGGTGGTAACGTGTTCTGATAAAATACCGGTTTCCCTACGTGAAAGCAAGCAAAGGGCCTACCTCAGGCCAAAACCATGATCCACACGCGGACCGAAAAGCGACAAAGCAAGGTCTCTTTCCTAGTGCTCGAGCCCCGCCCTGGTAGCGGTAAGTGACAAAAGGGTCAAGTCCGACCAAGTGCAACCCTATGCGCACATCCACCATACTTCCTGGGCCTTTTGTCAGGTCAGTGGCGGATAGCGGACAATCGCGTCCCACGGCCAGTTGTGCTTGCTCGCCATCTTCTTCAGCTGGCTGATGAAGGCCACCTCCTGCTCTTCCATCTCTTTGATCCTCTGCTCAAGCGCTCTTTTGTGCACCTTCTTGCCGGCTTCGAACTTGGGAATCATGCACCAGTCGCCAATGCTGTCGCTGCGCAAAGAAATGAAGCAGGATCTTGCGGGCTCCATATTTGGTCAAGGCATCGCCCAGTTGGACGTTGCCGTTCACCCAGCGAAGTTGGGTCTTCGCTTTCACCGCCTGGGACACCGCCAACGTCAGCTCATATCCTGCCCGGCTATCACGTAGACCGTGAAGAGAGAATCCATGACCAGGGCCCCGGAGATCTCCTGCACCGCCAGGTGAAGGTCACCTTGACAGAGGTCAACTCCTCCGATCTCTGCCAGCACCATTTGACCCCAAACACTGAGGTGGAGTCTTTCCACTTTTCCACTGAACCGTGCCACCTGCGTCTCGATCCCTTGAAGGATCTCGCGGGGAGCCACCCCAGTGAGGATGCCCAGAGTGCTCGACCGATCTGGTCGGTTGTGTTGGCTGGCATCAGCCCATGTCGCCACAGCTAGATCTTGGACTCGCTCGATCTTCCAAGATGAAGGGAAGAGGAGTCCTTGGCCAGCATCGCGGCGCATCTCACGCACCAACTTGTTGGTCTTGTAGAGCGTCTCTATGGTGCCTCTGCTGATCTCACTCAACAGCAGTGAGACCTCCGCAAGGAATTGCGGCCCTGTCTGGGTGCTCCTCCAGCTCATAGTGCCCAGAGCAGATGCCGTCAATGGCGTCTTTCGGGCCTTTGTCTTGCCAATCTCAATCTCTTCAAGCCATTTGAGGGAGTACGTCTCCTGGTTCAACACAATGCTATGGTCCTTGCCCTGCTTCCCCACCTGAATGCCTCAGATAGGATCTTCTCTCGGCTCATGTAGCGCTCGGAAGAGGGAATTCCAGCTAACAGGAAGTCGTCCACGTGAATGCCTGCCAGGCCTGCAAGCGTCTTGCCGCCGTTGGAATCAGGCTCAAAAAGTGCAAACAGACATTTGTCTCCACGGAGTTGGTCCTGATTGCAGCATCACCTCAACGCAGCGCTCAAACCACTTGCGAGGAGCATGGGCCAACCCATAAAATTATGCCATAAAAGGCCTGCTGGACACGAAGTGCTCGAAGATCTCCAGGTGGAGCGCTCTAGAAAGCTCCGGCGTCGCGAGGACTTTCAACTCCTCTTGCTCCAAGCTCGCTGCTGGTCTGCAAAAAGGCGGACGTGACATCGCCTGCTTTGACGGTCATCCTCATCGACGCCGCCACCGTCAGCAGCAAGTTCCTCCCCACCTTTGACTTTGTGGGGCTCGCAGTCTCAACCTCCGTGAGGTTGTGGGCCTGGAAGCCCAGAACCACCAAGCGGGCCTTGGCCGACCAGTCACCCTTGCGGGTGAGGACCCACCGCATCAGCTGTGCGGGATCCAAGCGACCTCCTCCGCAGTGAGGTTCCGCAAAGCGCGGGAGATGGAGACCTGGGACTCCTGGGACAGCTCCTTCGCCATGAAGTCGCTTCCAATCGATCTCCTTGCCCTTCTCAGCCATCTTCTTGCTCAACCAGATCGCACCAGCGTCGTTGCCGATTCTTGGCCAGCCAATCGAAGTCGCTCTCATCAATGTCCAAGGTGATCGCGATGAAGGTGCCTTCCTCTTTCTCTGGCGCCTTAGCCTCCGGCCGGCTTGGAAGAGATCCACCTTGTCCATCATCAGGCCGGAGTTCCTCCGAGCCGTTGGACTCTCCATCTGAATCCTGTGGGGATGTAGAAGAACTCGACGATGAGACCTCGTCTTGATCACCCTAAATCGGAGCCATTCGACCATCATAGAGGTCGTACACGAAGGTCTGACCATTTCGATCTTGGTGATGTCCTTCGTGGCCATTAGGTAGATCACATTCAGGAACCGCGCACCGGTTCGACCCGGACTCCCCACAAAGAGGCCTGGCATCCACCGCATCCGGTCCACGTTGCCGTAGGGCAGCTTGTAGTCCGGGTAGACTGCCAGGCTCATGAACAATCTCTTCAGTGTCCTCCAATCTCCTTCTCAGCCTTTCTCTTCGCGCCTCGCCTGTCGACCTTCTTGACCTTCTTGGCCGGCTGAGGTTCAGGTAGAAGCTCAAAGTGAGTTTCGCCGACCCACCTGTCGGGGAGGTTCTTGATGATGTCAATGGTGTCCTTGATCACAGTTGGCTCACCAGCATTTCCACGATGAAGGGGCTTCACATAGGTCGTTCGATTGCCAGCCAATTCATCCAAGGTCACGGGGATGTTTGAAGCTCGCCCAGGATTAAACAATCCCAGCCTTGGTAAATGGTGCTGTCGAATCAGCACTCGCTCACCTCCGACATGGCGCAACGTCCAAGCGTCATTCTTCAGCCGTTCAGCAGATGGCTCTTGGAGAACCGTGGTCGGTGTCAGGTCATGCATCTGCTTCTCCGACGGGACATCGCCTGAGACGTCAGGGAAATAGCGTCCTTGAAAAGAGCGAAGAAGAGTGTCAACTGACACAGGCTGGCGGTAGACCGCTGCTCCTTCCATCACTGCCCAAAGTTCTTCACGTCTATTGAGTTTTGCTCTCACCAAAGTCGAACCCGAGCTTAACCAAGCAGTGGAGCCTTCAAGCAAGATCACACGGACAGGACCACTCCAGTGGCCCTTGACTTTTCCGGGCTTCACTTTCTGCCGCCGCAGCTCTTGTACTGGGTGACTTTCCGGCCTGCGGTGTTTGCGAATTTCCCGAAGCGATCGGCGGCTCGCTCCTTCTCGAAAGCCAGCTTGGCACGCTGCCGCTCTTTCACTAAACGGCCAAAAGCCTTGCCAGGGTCCACATCTTGCAGCAATTGCTCGTCGTCCAACACACCGCCACCGTGCCCGAAGGCCCGCTGGAAAGCGCTATATCCACGTGCTCCAACATGTGTGTTCATCGCTCCAGCCGCCATGGTGTACAGGTCAGGGATGGACACGTTGCTGCCTTCTTTTGCCAAGCGTTCAACTATTCGTTTGGCAATTCCAATTGCTCTCTCCTCTGGCCCCATGATCCAATGAGCTTCTGCAGGGGCAATGCTCAAGCCAACACCAGATCTGCCAAGATGCTCTGTGAAGGCACTCGAAGTGTAATAGCGAGCCGAGTCCGCCAGGACCCATGTTGGTGCGGGGTATGTCATCACCCACTTGCAGAAAGAGCGCACCACGTCTTCAGTCTTCGGCTCCCAATTGCCTTCATACTTCTGGAGGTGGTCAATGAGCGTAAGGCCGGATCCTCGATCTCGCCAAATGATCATCTTGCGCTTCATGCCAGAGGGCTCCTCATGCTCAAGATGTGAAAAGATGGGAGGCATCTCACCGGTACTGGCAGGTGGTCGTGGTCGAACTTGTGAGGCTTCTCGACACTCTGGACATTCCAAGTTCGATGCCAGTTCAATTGCCCAGCCTGGAGACCCACGTGCACGTAGCAACTGCACCAAGTTGGACATGCCTGCATGACCACTTGCTCGATGTACTCGAAGCATCAACTGTTTCACGGCCTCCAACTTCTTTCCTTTTGGGGCTGTCTCCAAGTCCAATTTTTGTTCCTGGATAGTGCCATCACTTGGCCTTCAGGTTCACCATGAGGTAGTCCAGCCTGAAGATCTGATGATGAGGTCACGTCACAGTCTGGGGCGTCATTCTCCAGCAAATAGGTCTCGACAGAACGCTCCAATGACCTCTCTTGTCGTTGCCAGCGATGAGACAAAGCTTGCAGATGTCTTGACACATCCGAGGAGGGTAGTATATGCTGATGACTGAGCCGCTGGCCCGCGACAAACTGCATGCTCATGCATGGCTTCGATCACACCTCTTGTTCAGCGTCAGCCATAAGCTCTCGACTTGTCGTCAAGATTGTCAAAGACTTCTTCAGGGGCAGCTCTTGCCACTTCAAACCATATGCACATCCATCAGTGCGAATCCAATGGAGCTGCCGCTTGTGCTTTGAAGCTGGTCGATGAAGTCGCGCAATCGCCTTGGACTTCCAGCCAGCTGTTGCCGTCGTAGGCCACTCCTATAGGGTCATCCTCCTTGTCATCCTCCCAGGTTGTTGTACGTATATATCACCATTCTCGACGACGGGTTCAAGACTTTGCGCCACCTCATCATTCCTCCGAAGATCTTGTCCTCGTCGGTGAAGAATTCGAAGTGCCATGCTTCGCGTCCAGGTTGTAGCCGGTCAGGTAGTTCACGCGAAGTCCATGGTAGCCCTGATCCTGGAAGGTCGCGGTCAGGGTGGAAGTTGGCGAGCACGCCACTTCCATGATATCCACCTGGGGCACCACGGCACCAATCAGCTCTCGCGCCGGTCCCATGAGGGTGCATGTGAGCGCTGCTGCCATGGCCAGCCTTCTTGGGGGCGCACTTGCTCCTCTGCCACATTCCATACCGCATAGAGCTCCTCAGTCACTGAGCTCGGCGATGGAGAAATTCGTGCGGTAGGGCTCGATGAGCGCATAGCACACGTCGTAGTGCTCGTAGTGCGTGTATAGAAGGATGCAAGTCATCCTCAGTGTGATTGTTGCGTGTTGGGCTCAATTTGGATGCCTTCGTCGGCCTCCAGCCGACAGTGGCATGCTGCCTTCTCCTCAAAGGCACTTCCGACCATCTTGCCCTTCAACTTCTATCCGGCGTCTCCTTGTCTTGGCTCTTCGGCTTGTCTGGGGACCGGGTCCTCTGAGGGGTCTTCAGCAGCTCGGTCCTTGGACTTGCGACTCGGGCTTGACTTGCGAGTCTCTGCACACGCCATCAAGGCTTCCCCCAGCTTCTCGTCCGCCCGGACCTGAACAGCCGTTCGGCCCTGTCCTCCACTGCGCACAAGGATGCGGCCCCTGATTTCGAAGATCTTCTCCATCATCTCTGATGGCGTGAAGTCGGGCCGAAGCTCCTCCTGCGCCTGTTCCACTTGATCCGGAGGGGGACCAATGGCTCTTGTCTGCCCAGTCGCCTGGCCCTTCGTCACATAGCGAAGACGAAGTCCGCAGCGAGAACATGCCCGCCACATTGCCGAACCATTTGCTCGTTCCTAGCCTGGTAGATGCTCCCCATAGCATGGCCATCCAAGGTGTCGAGGATCGCGCCTTCATCCTCTGGTTGGGATGGATAGGCCTCTCGATGCGCTCGAAGTCGTTGAGCCAAGATGCTGAGGCGATCGTCAAACTCAGATGTTCAATCCTTCAACACCATCATGATGCTTCCACCAATGGGCACTGCAGACTGACAATCATCATGCACTTCAACATGTTGTGACTCAGCATGCATAGAACGTGTAGTGGAAAGCGTGACTGCACTTGACTCATGCCCAGCAATCGTCTCAGCCGTTTCATGTCCATGTTCCATGCTCTCCTCAACATCACGATCATGCTCATGTTCCATGTCTTCGCAACTCAACGACCGACAATGCGCAGCAGAAGAAAGCTCCATGTATTCTCGAGGGCCCAGAGGCTCTGAAGAAGGTCGCTCTTCAGCTGTCTTTTCAGCTGTCAGAGGCTCAGCCATTGGTTCAACAACCACAGATGGCGAAGTTGGAGAATAGTTTGTCTCTAGCTCAAGGACATCATGCTCATTTTGAAGATCACCACTACTCCCCAAAGTCGGAAAGCGCCCGGCACTCCCTGTAGTGCTCCTCAACAGTCGGGCTGATGGGTCTTCTCTCTTCCGCTTTGCCTCACGATCATCACCTTCAAGGGGTTGTCCATCATCACCTCGATGTTCATCCAGGAGGAGGTTCATCCGGAGGATTGTGGGTGATCATCACCACCAGCACCACTCGGGCCGCCATTTCCACCTCCACCGCCACTGCCGTATGGCGGACCATCCAAGTGATCCAGCAGGTACTGCATCGGCATTCGTGGCGTTGCCAAAGACAGCGTCAGATGACCTCCTGGAGATGGGAGCAGTTCACTGGCATACCAAGCACCTGACTGGCCTCGGTGATATGAAATCACGGCCCTCCTTTTCCTCATGTCGCGTGCGCCAAGCAGCAATAATGGAGTCATCTCGGCACCGCCATCCAAGAGGTAGAAGCTCAGCCAACCAAGTGCTGGAGTGTTCAGCCACACCTTCGACACAGCCAGTCACCGTTGCCGAACTTGAAACGGGGTCGCTCTGCGATGTTCACCTCATAGACAAATAGGTTGGAGTCCAGGACCTTAGACATCATGCGGATGCCAGCCACAGATTCCGTTGCCCCAGTGTCGATCACCACCTTCGAGGTGTCAAGGCTCTCCAAGTCCGTCCGGTCGAAGAGGCTCATGACATAGACCTCAGGGATCCACTCTGCCTCAGCGTAGGAGGTCTTACCTTTCTCTTTACCTTTCTTGCTGGCATGGGACCTTGCTTCATTTGCGGCCAGCCAGGCCATGGGTATCAGCGTTGTCCTGATCGCATCATCGACTTCTTCATGGAGTTCCGGCTTCAGCGGACGTGGAAAGGCCTGAAGGGCACCAACTCCCTTGCCGGTAGAAGATCGGCCTTTCTCTTGCCCTTGCCACCTCCGAGACTGCCAGGGTGGCCCTTTGTCCAGTGGGATCATAGTATCCTCGTGCAGCACGAACACGGGCCACAGCTTGGCGGGCTTCCGCCAGTGTCTTGTTCGCCTCTGTTGCAAGGGCGAACGCTTCCTCAACTCGGCTCTCCGTCTCCAGCTCCTCCGCCGTCTTCTCCTCAGGCTCCTCCGTGTAGGTGTCATTCTCCTGGCCGAAGTCCTCATAGGATCCACTCTCATCCCATGAAGTCGGACTCCATGATGAAGGGCTCCAGTCATGCCAAAACACATCTTCACTCCACCAGCTGGGATCCTCACTCCACCAGTCCTCTTCAGGCTCCCACTCGGTCTCTTCAGAGTACCAAACTTGCCGTCGAGGGGGTCGACCAGGATCATCTGCTTGATCGGCACCATCCGAGAACAATGATCGAAGAGCTTGTCGGATCTGATGGAAATGAGTCGAGTTCTTCGTCAATGTCATGACGTGTTGGCGTTCAGCTTGAGAGAGTTTGGCCGCCTTCAACAACCGGTACCCCCGGAGCTCATGCTCGAAGAAGCCACCAGTGCTCTCGCCCATGGAGGTCTCCACAACCTTCTCATCGGCAGGCTCGAAGGACGGTTCATCCTCCCTCACTGAACTCAGCCCAGCTCTCGTCACATTGGGTGACCGTGTTGGGGACATTGGAGGGTCCCTCCCGCTCGCGCCCACGCCCATGGACTTGACTTCATGTCGAGCTCGTTCAGATCTTGCCCGCTGCAAGGCCTGTTGAAGTTCAGTGAACAGCTCTTCTTCCCTCACAAGGAGCTGAGGGATCGATTCTCCTTGAGCTCGGCGAAGTCCTGACCATTTCTCCAGAGGGGAGAATCCCTCAGCACCCGGAGCAGCTTCTCCAGCCCATTGTCCGAGGCAAAGCGAGCTTCTTCTCTGAGTCCTTCAGCGAGCCTTCAAACCACCTGCACGATGTCACGAATGCTTCGAAGGTCATCCGCCGGCATCGCCCACCGTGAAGCCAGCCGCACAGCCACCGCACCCCGGCTCACCAGGATGCTCCGCCTACCATGAAAGCAAGCGAAGGGCCCGAGCCCCACCCTGGTAGCGGTAAGTGACAAAAGGGTCAAGTCCGACCAAGTGCAACCCTATGCGCACACTACGCTTTCCAATCTCTATGCAAAGCACGAGTGCCAAGTCACACAACCACAGCAATAACGAGCTCGAGCGCACCCCCTGCGCCTTCGTTCAAGAAGACGTTCCAACAGTTTCACCCCAGTCTCGTCAATCAGCCGAAAGCTCAGCGTCGCATCTTCAGTTTGCAACCTGGCACCCATGGACGGGAGATTGACATTGTTACCCGCCCGTGGGTGGAAACCAACAGGTCTAGTTTGCGCTCATTTACAGCACTCAATTCAGCGTAGATGGCCCACAAAAAGTGTTGTAGGAAATGGTTTCTTGTTGGGGGCATACGGTTGTAACATATGGCGTTTACCTTTTCATCATCGGCGCATTTTAATAGACAGCGTGCGACTAAAATGTGTCAAACATGTGGGTGTACCCAGATCATGTGCCAGCTATTCTGAGACTCATCTATGTAAAACACATGCAAATGTCAGGCATGGCTTTTGTCCCAACTTGCTAGATGCAGCCAACCGACCCCACCACAACGCTCGAGATGTGACTTTGTGTTTTTAAGTGCACGCTTAAATGATCTTATATGCAAGCCATCCAAGACTATGTCGCAGAGTCTCCAGAAGAAGACTTGTTGGCTCAGCCGGTGAACCGATCGATGCGGAGCCCGCGGGTCGACGCAGGGGCCCGGCCTCACCACCACCCTGGTTGCATTGCTGTTGAAGGTCTTCGGCATTGCGGTCGCACGTTGAAGGATTACATTGTAAAAAAGGACAAGAAATCGATCTCCACACAAAAAGAATCAAAAGGTTGCTAACAAATGATTCCAGGGCTTGGGCACCTGCCTGCCAGCTGTATTCTTTGCAATGGCCTGCGATGTATTGGGTGCCCCTTTCAAGTTCTACTAGGCCAGCTTGAGCCACTGCGAACAGCAGTCCACAAGCACAATCATGCCTCATGGAAACAAAAAGGATGTTGGCATTGGTCTGGTTCCATTCACTACTTTGGCGAAAATATCTCAAAAGAAAGCGTCCAGTTTCTGCCCCAGCGCATATCAACAACCTGTTGCTCGCTACTTCTGTTGCGCGCTTGGCAATCCGAAAACCTTTTAATCCCGTCAAACGCCACAAATCGTTGGGCAGCATTAGCAAAGCGATGCTGGAGACGCCACCGAAGCGTTCAAGCTTTTCTGGCATCACGTGCGCATGGCGCCGTCCGCAAATCACGTCCGCAAACCACGTGTGGCAAATTGGCTGACATGTTTTTGGCCATTCCCATGGCCATTGGCACTCGATCAGCGCAAATTAACCTAGATTCTAGATCAACTACCAAATCCCCACAATTGTGTCCACCATGAAAAACAGATTGAGCCACTTCTCTTCTTCTCCTCCTCCTTTCAATGGCTTTTGCCTTCTTCTTCTTCTTCTTCTTCTTCCTTTCTCTCCACCTCCTTCCGCCTCCTTCTAGCCATTCCAAAACGATGCGTTCCAGCATCGCCGCAGTCGCCTTCCTTCGACTCTCCGGGCACCGGACCATCCAGGCTGGGAGTGGGTGGACCCGGTGGAGCCGAGGTGGCGCCTGCTGATGCTGAGCAGAGCTGTTGCGCCATGCTGCGTTCGAGAAGCACCTGGTCAGCTTAGAACTCTGAAAGATGGCGACTTGCATGGGTTTTGGCATCAGCTGATCGGAATTGGCTGCGAGGAATCTTTCTGCCCAAAGCCTGCCAACAGAATTGAGCAATTCAATGCGATGCATTTTCTTCTGATCTCTGTAATTTACATGCGTTGCTGTAGCTAAGAACTGACCTTGCCAAGTACGGCCCTGTCAGGTGACCGTCGGGAAAAAGTTATCTTCACAAGCTGCCACGAGCAATCAAGCATTTCTGTCGCTAACAAATTACATAGGCGCCATGGCGGACCTGGAGGCCCAAAAGCATGGCCTCGCAACGTGAAGGATCTTTGGGGACCACCCCCCATGGATCTTTCCTTTTCACGCGTGTTGTTTTGTGGACACAGTTCACGAGTCATGACTAGTCATGACTGCATACCAAACGACGCGTACTGTCGTACAGTCATGTACAGTCGTACAGTTCCGTGCGGAATCAAACTCTGATCGGACCTTTCTGGTGGGGGATGACGTGATTCATCGAGCTTTCCAAAACGACCGCCACCTCGCAGCTCACCCAGTGAATCGTTTCAGACATGTCACTTTCACTTCTCAGCACAGAAAAGGTTCGATGTCCCAAGTCCCCAACGAAGCAGGTTCGTGGAACTGTCAAGCGGACAAGGGACTGGTCCAAAGCGATGATTGACCTTGAAGCCCCCCCAAAATTTTCTTTTTTATTAAATTACACCACCGTAGACCCCAAACAGTTTGTGTTTTTCGAATCGGAACACTCTGCAGCCTGCGACGTCCAGAGCTGGGAGACAAAGGATTGCAAGGCAGAGGCGGCCACAGCAGTCCAGAGCTGGGAGACAAATGTAGACACAGGGAGACAAATGTGCAAGCGAGATGGAGACAAATGCAAAGGCTTGCGAGGACACATGTAAAGGATTGCAAGGCAGAGGCGGACACAGCAGTCAGAGCTGGGAGACACATGTAAAATTAAGGATTGCAAGGGAGAGGCGGACACAGCAGCCCAGTAAAGGATTGCAAGGCAGAGGCGGACACAGCAGTCCAGAGCTGGGAAGAAGAGGAGACAAATAAAAGGAAGTGGGAGACAAGCCAGCCGGGAACCCGACCAGAAGCACCCAGCCTGGGAGACAAATGAAAAGAACTGGGAGACAAGTGAAAAGAAGTGGGAAACAAATTAGCCCAGCTGGAGACCCCAATAGCAAGATACAAACCGGGACAAAAAGAAAAATCTGGAAACAGCTGCTGTTTTCAACACATCGACCATCTCTTCCTTGGACACCATCATCACATAACCGGGACACGATCACAAAATGACCAGGGCACCATCATGGAAAAAAACATGACCGAGACACCGTCACAACATGATTGGGACACCATCACAACATAACCAGGACACCATCACAAGGTGACCGGGACACCAGCATGACATGACGGGGACACCATCACAACATGACCGGGACACTATCACAACATGACCGGGACACCGTCACATGACCCAAACACCATCAAAACATAACCGGCACACCGCCAAAACATGACCAGGACACCATCACAACATGACCGGGACACCATCAAAACATGACCGGGACACCGTCACAACATGAG
>CAXAMN010026918.1:546746-558367 GCA_963970005.1 Durusdinium trenchii
GGAACCCGACCACAAGCACCCAGCCTGGGAGACAAATGAAAAGCACTGGGAGACAAATGAAAAGATGTGGGAGACAAATGAAAGCAAGTGGGAGACAAGCCAGCCGGGAACCCGACCACAAGCAACAGCCTGGGAGACAAATGAAAAGAAATGGGAGACAAATGAAAAGAACTGGGAGACAAATGAAAGCAAGTTGGAGACAAGCCAGCCGGGAACCCGACCAGACCATCCAGCACCAAGGCGACCATTCTGTAAAGCATTGAGAACCCCTAACAGTAAACTGTTTGGGGAATTAAAAAATAGTAATACACCGCTTCAAGGCCATAGTGTCATAGTGAGAAAGGCCTGTCAATGAACTTCGTCGTCCATGTTGAAGCTCATTGACAAGCGGCGTGCCCACACTGGATGGGCCAACGTTCATGAGAGTGTGTGGGCGTTTGCTTCGGCCAAGCAGCACCTGAGCGCTCTTGGCGGCATGGAGAAACCCCTGTCTCAGGCGTTGCATCGAAATTTTCTAGCTTTGGTGCTGGTGGATTCTCAGGTTCCATGGGCCCGTTGCCGGTAGGAGGGTGTATGGGGGTTTAGGTGGCACCCAAAAAGCCTATAGTTCCACCAAATCAGCCATGGCTAGGTTCCACCTACTTGCTGGAGCTGCTGTACCGCCATGGGCAGTGGCATCAGTGGCATGCTCCTCCCACGAGTGCCCATGCGAAGCCATAAGGTCCAACAAGACCTTGTTTTCACAGCTGCTCCGTGGAGCCTTCGCTTCTGGCACGGCCAGGTCTTGTTCGAGCAGCCCGGGTCACTTGATGGGACACCGGATCCAGAAAAACAACTTCTGACCAAACAGGATCAATTTTCATTGGATTTGGTTGGCAGCTGAATTTAGTTTATTGAACATAGGTCCGGGCCCGTACCGAGGCTGTCCCCATTCTCCAGTGGATTGGAGAAGTGATGACTTTTTGTGGTTTGAAATAGTTTGCTGTGGGATGCGCTCAGGCCTACAGCTATATTAATAGCATCTAACCAGAAACTATAGGGCTCAATGCCGCCCACGGCCGCTGCTTCACACATCGTCTGCAAAATCACTCTCCACTTTAAAAAAAATTACTGCACGCTGAGCAACGGTTCGTGAAAACAAGCGGAGCGTAAAGCCACAAGCGTGTATTCACCCCCAAACCGAAAGCCCGAAGTGCGTGAAGCCACACAAGCCACAGTACAAATGCCCTCACATGCCCTGACGATGCAACAGCTGATGGCTTCTCGGTACGACATCAGCACAGTCCATCGCATCAAATTGAGCATTTGGTGAGGAACAAAGTGAACCAACCTACTCAGTGGACAAAATACAGTTGTGAAATCGAATGGATTGAAAAGCACTCTATGCACGATTGGGTTGACTTTGGCTATGACTTCTCCCGCGGCACTACTTTGGGCGTGGGTAGATTGGTCCCTTTCTGCAATGCAAATTCAAGAATCCAACTACTACGGTTAGAATGAATGTGTTCAGAGAACTAAAGGAGTCCACTGGGGTAGACATCAATTCTCATGAAACATTTTTGGGAGCTGCTCTCCGAGTTAGGTGATGGCTTCTGCGTTCGGCTTCACAATCGTTGATCGAATTCAAGTTGAAGATTAGCAAGGCATGAAGCGAATCCAGAGCGAATGGAGTGGCAAGGCAAGGAAGTATGGTTGTGTATTGTTTGGTTGTCCAACCTAACATCTATTTACATCACTAAAGACATGAAGGTGTCGATGAACCAGTACAGAGTGTTTTTCACTTGGGTGGCCTGCTCTGCGAAACAGTCTGTGGCCCAATTGGCCCAAATCCTTTTCAACTGACTATGGGCCACCATGCAAACCACCGAGATTTGTATGACCGCGCCATCCACTTTGAAGTTCGCACCTTTAGCTACCCTGGTGCGAATGTCACCTGCTGGTTTGCAAGGAAGATGAAAACAAAAAAGTTGGCTAAAACAATGACCCTAGCTCGTGAGTCGTGCGACCATGGATTTCTACTACATACCCATCTCCATGAGTTCACCTCCTACTCTGACTCGCCGATCCAGAATGTTTCTGACCCGTCAGTGTGCATGATTCAGCACCACATGTCAATGTAGCCTGATTCCTTTGCTGGAGCACGAGTCGCCCAAGCAAGGTGGCGAACATCAATACGTCAGTATTCGTGACAGGTTTCTTGTATGCAAAGGAGACGGCCGCAAATACTAGCAGAACCCATTTCTGAAACCCAAGAGCTGCCACTACAGCTGCCAAAGCACTCAGTAGCATCATGAGAGGTGCGTGAGCTTGGAAATGTGCCAACAAAAGCGAAGTCCGGGTGTCAAAGTACTGTTGGCTTGATAAGTTCAGCCAATGACACACTTCAGCTGTTTCCATATCTTGTTGCTCTTCTTGCTCCTCCGGCGGCGTGCAACAATAACCGCCAGGATCGGGCCCTGGCACAGACTGATCAGGCTGTTGAATTCGCGGTGTAAACATATATAAGACTCGTCGCCGTGTTCCCAGCTTTGGCCGCACTCATATCTTGTGTTTTAGGCGTTTTGTGTTGCCAGTCAAATTCCGCCGGCTTGTCGGGTGCAACAGGTTGAATCAAAGCGAACCATTATGCTTTCAAATGCGTCGCTGTGACTTTTCCATTTGTGCTTCGGACATGCGGCCAGATGACGAGGGATTGACAATGGTCAAGCACTTCTCGTGCATCGCACCCAGCATTGCTTTGTTCCACTTGAGCAAGGGCACAGCAGGAGATGCTGAGGTGGACTACGAAGATCCGTTTTTGATCAACAGCTTGGAGTGCAAAGTAAGATCCCTTTCCAAAGTTGAAAGCTCATGTCAGCGGAATACGGGAAAATTTACCACTCCAAGTGGCCCTTTCCTGTTGGTTCCCGAAGCTGACAGACCTCTGCATCAGCCCCATCGAATTGAAGGCTTGCAGCAGCAACAGCCAGGAGCTGCGCCACCAAATGTAAAAAAATTGTTCCGAAGAAGGTTAAGCACTCGTCTCGGCGCAGCAAACGCTCTCCACCTGCCGTCACGGTGTTGCGCGTCTTCCACGCATTAATGATGTTTTTGTCGCAGTCGACTGCTCCAATGTCATGCGCATCTGTGGTCTTGGCTGCCAACCTGTTAGAAATTGTGGTCAGAACATCAACATCTTCCCAAACATTGACAACCCTGCAAGTGTCCTGAATAGTGAAAATAGGATGGCCACTTGCAAACCCGGTGAATGATCCTTAGCCCTTCATCGCTCCCTCCATCTTCCGGCAGCAATGGGGACAGTCGAACCCTCGACTGCATGGAGCTGTGACTGTTTCTGTCGTTGTTTTCCCTCCTTTTTGATTTTGAAATCAATCAGGCATACCGCTGCGCTTACGTTGCCAACAATGATGCAGACACCGTGGCCAAAACGTGCTGGAAAAGCACGTCTCTGATCACATGACTGTCACCAAGGTCCTTCATGAGTGTTGCAACTGTTCGTGTCACCCTCATAATAAGCGCATGAATCAACCCGTGCATGCATTGAAAAGAATTGACCGTTGATCAAATCTTGCTGTTGCTCTGCGCAGCCACCCTGGCGTCGTTTACAATGTTGACATGCCACCCCTCTCACAGGAACCCAAGCCCTATGTTTGATCACTCGCGGCTGTGCAGTGTTCATACGTTGCTTCCCTCAGCTGGATGGAGCTGGCCAAGAACGCGTGCCCTACAAAAACGTGCTTGAATCATATGAATTTGGTGTGTGACTGGGCTATTGCTAATTGAAACGGTTACCTCCGATTCAAAACACAGTGGCTTTCCACCAAGCCTGTGCAAGACCGCGCGGGACCGACATCACAGACCTAAATTCGCCACACCGCGAGACTGGGTACAATGTAACACTATCATCTCATGCTGCCTGTCCCCCAGCCATTTTCCATCAAAGCAACGCAAAACCGCATGGCACGGCCACACTACAGACGTCATTTCACTATGCAGTGTGCTAGGTTCAGAAATGTAACACCAAGCTCGTGGACACCGCAGGCAATGCCGCTCCCGAACGGCCGCATTCCCACCGCAGGTGCACATTCCACTGACACAACGCAAGTCCGCATGGCACGGCCACAGTACACACATGGTTTCACCACGCGTTGCGCCGCACAACTCACGCGCGCACGTCTCGTACCAAATCCAAAATGGCATGTTGTGGGTGGGATGAACCTAGGTAGACTGACCCTTGACTGCTCACACAGCTTGTCTGCAAAGTGGGCCTCTGCTTGCATCTGAGTGGTCCATTACAAATGTGGTTGAGGCACGTAGCTGGTAGAAAAAAACCATTTGTTGACTACGAAATGGCATTTGTGAACAAATAACCTACACAAACATACCAACAAACTTACGGGAAACACGCGCAAAATGAGCATGAATCCGCGCCACGGGCGGAATGCGTGGTTTACAGTGTAAGTGTAAAAGCGTGGTGTGTCGCTGTCGCTGGGGAGTGGGACGAGGCTTGGTGTTACATTTCTGGACCTAGTCTAAACGAAATGATGGGACGCCCGTGAATGTCAATCATATGTTTTCTTTTTTCTCCCCTCCTTTTTGGCCAGCATGTCTCGTTCAGCTTCACCAAACAGACTTTGTGTTCGGGAGCTCCAGACTGTTTTTATACTGGCCAGTCTCCAGATGCGCACGAGCGGATGCCAAGCTCACAGGCTAGGGGGGCAGGCGGGAAGCCAAGGGGGGCGTGGAAGTCAAGTCCAGCAAGTCGCTGAGGAGGGGGGCGTCCCCATCCAGAGCATCGGTCGAACCGGGGTCCTCGAAAAGGAGACTGCGGGCGAAGGCTGTTTGAGCCGCATGGGCGAGCAGCCCCGACCAGCGAGCAATGTATGCCTGGGCTGTTGCTTGCCTCAAGGGTGCAGGTACTCCACGGCTGCGGGCTTGGGCCAAGGACCTGATGAAGGTCGCCGCCTCCCCGCTCCATCGGCCCCCCACTTCCATGGCCACCACAACTAGGCGGGTCGAGGGTGTTGAGCAACTGGGTTCGGAAACTGGTGTGGATGGCTGCGGCGGCTTTGTGTTGCCAACCTCGCTCGAAGGGTCCGTCAATGGCGGTGTGCGGTGTCGGGGGCGGGGACGCGCCGTTGAGGATTTCTAGTCGGGTTGGGGGGTTCCAGTCGGGGCCCTGCAAGGCGTCAGCTGCATCAAGTGCGGCCTGGACCGAGTGTGGTGCTGCGTGGGAGCGCTCAAGACATGGTAGCAATTGGGCTGTGAAGTGGGGCAATTGTTCCGCCCAAGAGGCCCAATATGCTGCGGGGGCAAGCACTGTAGCAGATGGCAGCCCAAGGCCGCCGAGTGCAAGTGGAAGGTGCGCTCTGCCAAGTGTTGTTGCTGTGAACTCGGGTTGCCCCAACAGTTGACGTAAACAACTGGTGACCGCAACGTCATGTTCGGCCGCAAACTCGGTGGCGAGGGCCGGAGCTGTGGTGCGAAGGATATAATTGCTCCGGGGGCTGGCGCAAAACAACAACAAGAGCCAAGAGGCTTGGAGGTCATCCAAAGCAGGGATGCGCTGGAGCAACTGTTCATGGCTGTGGTTGATGTGCTGGAGTTGGTGCCGCACGTGTGCTTCAGAACCTAGGGGAGTGCCGAGGACTGTGAGTCCTTGCTGGTGGCTGGGTAGGGTTGGGCTGCCGACCCACACATCTGGTCCCAGAGATGCCATGTTGGGGGGGAGGGTGCCGGAAGCATTCCACACGCGGGTTTTGCCACTATTGAGTTGGACGTGCGTGTGCCTGTGAAGTTCGTGGGCCATGACGTCATAGACTTCGCGAACTCGGGTGGGGGGGGACCACAGCATAAACGTCATCCAAGTAGGCCAGCAGAAGTTCATTGGGATGAAGTTGCTCTTGAATGGCTTGTAGGGCCGCCCGCTGTCCCAGGGAGAACAGCGCTGGCATTAGCGGGTCGCCTTGTTCGCCCCCTTCGCCCTGGCTGATGAGATGGGGGTGCCCGGTGTGGTCGTGCCAGATGTATTGCGAAGCTTGTCCATAGAACATTCGGACGAAGGGTAAACATCTGTTGACGATGGGGACGTTCATGAGGCCATGTAACATGCTGTGTCGTGAGATTGTATCATAGGCCCCGATGCCATCGACGGACAAGACTGTGTGTTGTGGATTGGACTGGGTGGCAACGGAAATGGCGCGGACCACGGCTTCGGTCCCTGCCCTGGTTGACAAAGCAAACTGGCGTGGGGCACAAGTTGTGTGTATGGCGGTGGCGTGTTGCTGGGCCAGGCTTCGGGCTACGAGGCGACGAAGCACGTCGCCGATGATAATGCCACGGACGCGTCCATTGTTTTTCTGGAGGGCCACCACCCGACCAAATCCGATTGCTGCTGCAATGCTTGTTGGGACTTGAGCATTGGCAAGTTGTTGGGCTACCGTGGCTAGCTGGGTCGTTGGTTCTTCATCGTCGAGCAAGAGCCGAAGAGTATCGGCTGTCAAGCCTGAGGGGCAGGGGCGGCAGTTCGATTGGTCGGTCTGGCTGGAAGTCGGTGATCGTGCTAGCTGGTGCCCCGTAAGGTGCCGGGGTCTTCGGCTGGGATCCCGCAGTTCGTCGAGGGTCTGCTGGATGCGGGGGGCTGTGGGGCCGGCTGTGAGGGCTTGCCTGGCTGCCGACAGCTCACCGAGTTGGACCAGCTGTCGTGCCCGAGTTGCTCTGCTTTCTAGGCTCGGCTCACCGTTGTCGACGGGCGGCGTGAGGGTTGATTGGTCGGGGCACGCTTGCTGGATGAGTTGTTCCCACTGGCCCTCTGGAAAAGCGCGCGTGCGGCGATGCCAATCGGCTTTGGGAGGACTTTAGTGCCGGGAGGTCGGTGGAGCAGCATGCGGGGGAGTAGGAGCCAAAGGGTCCATGCCCGAGTGCCTGCGACGGGGGTCTGTGCGGCGGTGATGGAGACCAGAGCGAAACTGAGCGCTTGCCGGATGCGGCCTTTCAAGAACTGAGGAGGCCGTTGGAAGAAAAAACAACGTTGTTGAGTTGTTGTAGAATGCCGGGCAGGTCCACATCGTCCAGGGTGGCTAGAGCTTGGCGGAAGCGCCGGTCGTGTGTTGTCACCTGTGGGTCGGCCAGCGGCTGTGGTTCTGTGGTACGAGTGGTGGCTGGGGTGTTTGGGTGCCGTGTTTCGCTGGCAGGTATTGAGTTGCCACCTGGGCTGCTGCTGCTGCTGCTGCAGGTGCTGCTGGAGGAGGAACTGCTGTCGTCGGGCGGGTGATTGGCTGGCGGCGGCGGCGGTTGGCCGCTTGTTGGGGTCGGGTTGCTGGATGTGGTTGGTGGAGGGGGTCCGGCTGGCGGTGGCACGGCCGGGCTGCGCGGTGCGAGGTTTTGTCGCCATGGGTCTGCGAGCGTGGCGGCACGGGACGCCCCATGGTCCCCAAGGTATGGTTGGAGGAGTGCCTCTTGTGCGGTGGCGGGGATATACCCACTGGGCAGCATGAGTTGCGCCGCCGCCCAACTGAGGTGGACTTGAGTGCCAGGTGGCTGGCGAGCCCCTGCGCCGTGTAAGTTGTGCAGGATGCGTTGTTCGTAGGCCGGGAGCTGGTGGGGGCCTGGGTGTAGGCCCTGCAACGTGGCCAGAATGCCATGAAGACGTTGCCACGGGATGGCGGGGGCTCTCCTCAGCCGCAACACCAGCGGCTGCCAGTGTGTAAGGCCTAGTGGTTGAGCTTCCCATTGTTGTATGACTGTGGTGTCAAGTTGCGGGGCTGCGGCCAGAAGGAGGGGTACGAAGAGCCAACTGTTGGTGGGGCCTGGCTGGTGGGCTGGTGGCTGGAGGGGGCCCTGGTGGTGCCGGGGGGCTGTCAGGCCTGGTCGGCGGGGCGTTGTTGTGGGCCTGTTCTGTATGTTCTGTGGGGTCGGGGTTTGGCACTTGCTCTGCTGGACAAGGGTGGATCACGGAAGGGGTGCGGCAACAAATCCATCCTCGTTCTGATCGGGTCATATCGATGGCCAAGGTGCGCGGACCATGTTGTGCACAACGTGGTCGTTCGGGTAGGCCTTGCAGGAGGGGGTGGTTTGGGCACAATCGTGTGTTGCAGCGCAAGCAAACCCATTCGCGAAGCCAAGTGTTGCTGCGGACAGGCGCCCAGTCCATGTGGCGGTCGGGGAGTTCTTGCCAGGCTGCGTTGGCTTCGGGGTGCGTCGGGCCCCTTAAGATCAGGCGATGGCAGCAAAGAGGCAAGATGTCGGGGCGGGGCAACGGTGGAAAGTTCAGGACCTCGAGTATCAACTGCGACCCCCTCGGCCTGGCATTGGGTTTGGAAAATGGTCTCTGAAGCGTCATTCCATGGCTGGCGGCAAGTGGGACAGGGTTCGACGACAAGGTGTGCTGCGCACCCTACATGTAGGGAGTGGTGGCAGTGGGGCCACCTAAGACGAGCTGTTGGCCCGGTGTTGGCGCTGTGGATGCCCATGAGGCAAATGGGGCATGATTCCTCTTCCGTGTGTGCTGGTGGCCACTGGCTGCTAGCGTGGCGCAAGTGGGGTGGGGTGGTGGGAGCTGGTTGGACTGGCAAAGGGGCTGTCGGGGGAGGGGCTGAAGGTGGGAGCGCGGCTGCTTCGCTGCTGTGGATGACGGGGGCGCTGTTTGAAAGTTCGTCGTCGCTGGGTGAAGTGAGGTCCACTGCGGTGAGGCGGCTTGTGCCGTGCTGAGACATGAGGATGGCAAGTACGGAGAACGAGAAAGAGGTGGCAAGGTGCAAAATCCAATGCATTCAGAGCCAAAGTCCAAAGGCCACAGGTCAAGAACGCGGATTCCAGAAGGTGAGTAGTGAAACCCAAGTCCCACGAGGAATGTCGAGTTTTTGTTTATTTGTTGTTTTCCCCAAATAGTGCTCCACACTAAGGGGCTCTTACGGTAAGAGTTAAGCGGGTTCAGATCAGGGTTCGCGCGTGTGGCTGCGGCAGTTTGCGTGGGCCGGCTCGCACAAAAGTTACTTTTTGAATTCCTCATGTCCATTTCGACTGCGCCGGCTCGCATAAAGTGGTGGCCGCGTCTTTCGCGCTTCCGGGACAAAGCTCTCGTGCAGGTGCCGTGCTCGTTTTTGGACATGAAGTGCATTTTGCGTGGCAGGCGCAAGGAATTCGACACATTGGAGCCTCGAAAGGGTCATTTTACGTGGCAGGTGCAAGGAATCGGAGACTTTGCAAATTTCGTGGCAGGCGCAGTGTTTTGTGGACGTTGCAAAAACGTTGGCAGGCGTGTGTCATTCGCAGGATTGCGTTTCACGTGGCAGGCGCAGGGAATCCGCAGCATGGATGCGATATTTTGAGGTGAAACGGGTGAATTCGTGAGAGGGGTCGCATTTTTGGAATTTGAAGTTGAGGATGCTTTTGCGTGGCCAGTGCAGCATTTCGTATGACCTGCAGGCATGATGTCGTGGCAGGCGCAGCATTTTTGAAACGCATTTCAAAATTTGCGAAAGCCTCGTGCAATTTGCTCATGTTGGATCTCCGATGTGCAGATTTCGTGGCAGGCGCAGCACTTTGTGAATCTCGATGTGCAGATTTCGTGGCAGGCGCAGCACTTTGTGAATCTCGATGTGCAGAGTTCGTGGCAGGCGCAGCACTTTGCGAATCTCGATGCGCAGATTTCGTGGCAGGCGCAGCACTTTGTGAACCTCGATGTGTAGATTGCGTGGTAGGCGCTGCACTTTGTGAATCTCGATGCGCAGATTTCGTGGCAGGCGCAGCACTTTGTGAATCTCGATGTGCAGAGTTCGTGGCAGGCGCAGCACTTTGTGAATCTCGATGTGCAGATTTCATGGCAGGCGCAGCACTTTGTGAATCTCGATGTGCAGATTTCGTGGCAGGCGCAGCACTTTGTGAATCTCGATGTGCAGATTTCGTGGTAGGCGCAGCACTTTGTGAACCTCGATGTGCAGAGTTCGTGGCAGGCGCAGTACTTTGTGAACCTCGATGCGCAGATTTCGTGGCAGGCGCGGTACATTGTGAACTGCGAAGTGCTCCTATGTACTCGCCTGTGTGCTCTCAGATTTGTGCTTGTATGTGCTCTCACATTTGTGCTCTCAGATGTGTGCTCCCATATGCTCTCATATGTGTGCTCTCATTTGTGCTCGTGAATCTCGATGCGCTATCCTCCACAAGCTGACAGTCGCATCCTTCACCTCGTCCCATGCGGTTGCGCTGGGGCGGCCCCTCGCATCGGCGTCGCACGCACTCGCTGCTTACCACCGCGGAAAACATGCGCGTCTGCAGTCGTAGCTTTTTGTTTTACAACGACCTTCCAGCCATATTACTCCCTAGCATTTTTGGCACTACGTTGGTCGCACTCTCCTCCTTATAACCTCACGCCTGGTCCCTCTGGTCTTTCACATGCTTCCGCATCTGCTGCTCTCATCTGTGCACTCGCACATTTGTGCTCTTGTCCGTCTCCTCTCATATTTGTGCTTTCATCTGTGTGCTCCTTCTTTCCTTCCACGTGATGCCATGTTCCATCTGTTCCTCTTTACACTATTTGGGGTCCCTTGCCGGTGTAATTTTGAATGGTTTTTTTTGTGCGTATTCTTTTTTCTTTCACGCGGTCCGTTCTTGAATCCAAAAAATGCATGGCTCTATGTTAGTCAAAAAACATGTATGGCCATCTTTACATGTCTGCATGTATTGCAAAAAGATTAAAAAAAATATGTATATATATATGCATCTGTCTATCTACAATTGGGTCATATAGCCCAAATGTCTCTACAAATTGTTTTCTGTACAAAATGCTGTGGAAGACTCGGCGCAAACAACCCATTAGCTCCTCAACATGTTATTCTTGTAAAATACATTCTCAACAAAATGCTAATTCCACACCCGGCTCATATGCCCAAACAATTTTACGAAATGTATCGCGGAAAATCTCTACAAAATGCTCTTCGGAATTGGGCCAAAAACTCCCCAAAAGAGAAAATCCTACAAAATGTTCGGGGAACCTCGGTTCAAATAACCTAAAGCTTTCCACAAAATAAGAACCTTTTGAAGTTGCAGGCCTCGGTCATGGTAGCCCACTTTGGAAACCGGCGGACGTGAACCCCCGGGAAGAAACTGTTGCAAAAAGTCAAGAGCACATGGAAAATGAACGTAGTAGAAATGTGAACTCACAAGCCCCAACAGACATTCCAAAAAATTCAGACAATATATTCTCAACATGTTCTTGTGCTTTTACAACCTCCCATCTGAATTGGGTACGCCAAGCTGGTAAATATAAGCGTCATGGATTTTAGCTTAAAGCTGCAAAAAATCAGGATGTTTAAGAACCCGGTGCGCACAGTGCCTGCACAGCCGGGCACGCACAATTTCACGTACAAGCTGGGCAAAACCAATTTCACGTGCGGAATGACAGCTCTCCCGCGCGCTGATTATTTGTCCGATGTTTTCCGTTGCGCCGGCAAGGGCCCAGGTGTGTGTCTAACATGTGTCAGTGCTGTCCTATTGCCAAGTCGGCCTGACGTTGCGGAAGCAAACAGTCCACTCAACAACTGCAACGCCGTGTGTGAACACACACTTTCAGCTGACCTTTCATAGAGAAGGGCAGCAGACGCAACACACTCTTTTGATCGCGT
>CAXAMN010026918.1:558377-585773 GCA_963970005.1 Durusdinium trenchii
ATCTGCAGGAGGAACTACCCAGTCAACAGATCGAGGATCCTCTCCCCAAGCCCTACTAGAACGTGAAACCCTTTGGCCACTCTGCAGGAACCGTACACCACCCGGCCTCCTGGCCTCTATTCAGATCATTCCGCGACGGCCAGTCTGCAGGGTTTGCGTCCGTCGAGACTCGATCTATAAAAATCCTACAGTGGAGCCGCAGTGCACGTTCCCAAAATATATATATATATATATGATCTCACAGACACCTGATCTGCTCGAATAGCCCTTGATCAGGGCTGCTCGGCAAACGTTTCCAGCGCAAGCAC
Organism: Durusdinium trenchii; assembly: GCA_963970005.1. NCBI lineage: Eukaryota > Dinophyceae > Suessiales > Symbiodiniaceae > Durusdinium > Durusdinium trenchii. The sequence goes on from CAXAMN010026918.1 coordinate 558,686, forward strand.
TGGAGCCATCATCTCGATCGGGATGATTTGGGTTGATCTGTGGAGCCACTTCCTTGAAACACTTAAAGGAATTACTTCGGAGAACTGGCGGGGTTTGATCTGTCTGCGATCGAACAACACCGCCCCGACTCGGTCAGGGAGGCGATTGGCGGGAGCCTCGCGAGGATCAGGGGTGAAACCGTCAGTAAAAATTACAACGTCAGCACGCTTCGAAATTTGTCGATCGATCGTCCTGGGGGGGCCGGCTTCGATCAAAACGAGCCACTGTTTAAGAGCCTCCCTTAAAGGTAGATCAAGACCGAACTTCGGACCGAGCGGCAGACGCATGTACTGGCGTTCCGAGATCACTCTCAAAAAGGCTCTACCTACCTTTCCCCAGAGCTGGGAGGCCCCGAACATAAGCTTTCCTTTGAGCTTCCCAGCTGTCCCCGGGTCCACTTAAAATGCCCTGGATCTCAGCAGTCAGATCACTCCGCCGATCGGGCTTAATTTCGAGCTGCATTTCACTCAAGTTGTAGGTCACCCCCAGGATGGTCGGGGATGCGGACAGCTGCAGTTTCTTCTGGTCAAAACGAGCTCCAAGCCAGGTGTGAACACATTCAGCTGCTAAGCGAGCACTCTTCACTGAGCCGAGCGGTTCAAACCCATACTTGTCATCGTAAAAACTGAAGGCTACGAGCTTAAACAGTTTAACCAGAAATTCGTTGATAGCAGCCGACCGTCGATTATAGTTATAGACCGCCGACACTAGTCCGAACGAGTGACCGATCATGACGAAAAACGCAGGCTGATCAGTTTCAGGGTTCTTCAAACATATCACTGAAAACTAAGGACGAATGGCAACTTGGCGATACGCTTTCCTCTCGTCCAAGACCCAACCGCCGAGCTCGTCCTCTGGCAACTCCGAGCGGAGCCTCCTCAAGGCCGCCACGTTGGTGTCGGTAGAGGGGAGCTGCAGTTTCTCTGAGATCTCAGTGATTTGATTGATCAAACTAGTTGTGGCACTGTCGCAGCCTCTGACCTTGTTTTTCTGCACCACCTCGAACCTTTGTGTAGGGATCCAGTCATCACATTGCAGGAAGGAGGAGATCTCCTCTTCAGAAGCCCAGGGTCCCACACATGACCCTTCCTGGCAGTCTTCCAGAGTAGCCTCCCAGATCTTCTTCAGGTTGTCAGTGACCGGGACCCCGTGAACACGAGACACGATTTTCTTGCGCAACTCCCAGGCTTCCCAGAACTGCAGAGCTTGGAGACGTAGGTGAACAACCTCCGACACGTTGGAAACCAAGCTGTCAATGCTAGCCGCGATCGCCGGCTCCAAAGCAACTGGCAGAGTGAACGGATGCGTCACACTCAGGGCCCAATGAACTGCTTGTCCCGGCTCCATCTCGAGCTCGAGGAGCGGCTTCTGAGCACCACGCTTGAGCTGATACCCGGCGTGCAGAGCCGCCTGTGCTGTCTGAGCTTGACGATGACCCGGCCACGGGCGTCCAGAACCAAGAGCTCGTTTCCGATCGGCAACGGGAGTCGTCAGGGCGAACGTCGCTGCCAAGTGAGCATCATCTTGCTTCCAGAGCTTGTGGATGCCGAGAGCCAAAACACCGCACAGAAGGAGCACCGAAGATGCATTGGTCCAGGTCTAAGTCGATCGCACGAGCCGAACTGGTCAGGTGTCGCATCGGCGGGGTGAGCCAGATCAAGCTGAGCAACGGATTCTCGATGGAGAAGTCGCCCCCCGTGAAAAAGACCACGAGAGCCAATTCGACCGAGCGAGCCAGAAACATGTTGCCGAGAAACACCAAGGCGGCATTGTCGAGCGACAGGTGTCCAAGTCCCATAGGCTGGTCCTTGGAGCGTAACGGAGGTGGTCCATTGTCGAGCTTCCGGGCGGAGCTAAAGGTATTGCACGGCGTGCCCAGGTGCACAAAGAGCAACAGGCCAGCATGAGCAAGCTTCATGATCCGCTGCCAGAACTGTGCGTCAAGGACATCTGCAATCTCAGTGACCCATTCGGAGAGCTCCACATCCACCGGGGGCAGGACCGGTATACCCAGGAGGAAAACGTGTTGCGTCAACCGAGCGGTTCCAGAGAAAACTTCCGGAAAGAAAGGCCCGTGAACACGTACATCTTGGAGCCGAAGAGGGACGTCAGACCACGCGCGCCACGGCCGAGCCACTGGAGGCGACTCAGCCGCTTGGCCCCCATGAAAATCCCCCGGAGGTGGGGCAAGGTCCTGCAGGGGGGGCTGCTCGAGCGTTCAGTGGTTCCCGTGCCAAGGGTGGCCTTGGCCACACTCGACACAGGCGTGCTTGTGCTTGCACTGATCACCAAAACGACAGCCACTTGAACAATTGTAGAAAGGGCACCGGCGTGGACCTGAGTACTTGAAAGAGTTGACCTCGGTCCACTCCTCGGCCGGGATCCGGGCATCACGAGACGGCTTGGGGCCGCTTGGCCTATCTTTGCGAGCACCAGTGGGAGCACCCTGAGCTGCTTTGAGGGACCGGAGCTGTTCCTTGGCACGCTCTCGGCGTGCTTTGTTCTTCCTGGCCTTAGCCGTCGGAGCCGGCGGAGTCCGCGAGCGCTGTCTCTTGGTGCCCTCTGTGAAACCCACTCGTTTGAAGGTCTCTTCGGAGTTTTTGGACGACGCTCGGAAAACTTGCCCGGGTGACCACCCTCATGTTCGCCTGAAAGGGCAAGTCTGGGACGCTCGTCGACAACGTATGGTGTTTCGCACCAAGCTGGCTCAAGAATACCCTCATGCTCTTGACCGGGCTGGAGGACTGTCCTGCTTGCTTGAACTTATCCAGCTCCGCGCTCGAACGAGCATCGTTCCATAGTTGCTTGTGGTTCTTGAGCACTTCGACCAGAGCGGACGAAAAGGACTGGTAGGTCTGCTTGTGATCGGAGTTGAGGCGGTAGACCTTCTTCCTGATCAGGGTGTCGGCGGCCAGCAACAAGGCAAGCCCCCTGTTCTCATGCCGCCACTCCTCCAAGTCCGACAGATACTGCAAGGGGCCCGCTTTGTATGAGAACTCACAAATGTTGAGGTATTCAAGAGCAACAAAGAAGGCGCGCAGTTTGTCCATCACTTGGGCCTCGGAGGCTGCATGAACTGGTTGATCAACCTGGAACACTTTCAGGAGGTCCTCCGCATTTTTGCTCAAACCGGACTTCTGGGCGATCGCTTCATTGCGAGTGCGCATCTCACCCGCCTCATAGAAGTTGACCGCACCATGGACGAGGAAATCACGCTGGAGCCGCTCAACAAACTTGCGATGTGGTTCCCGGTGGTGGGGGAGCAAAACGTCCGGGTGGCGAGCGATGAACTGTTCCCGAAACTCTGCGTGATCCTCCCCCGGAATTTCTGGGACTTTGGACGGATCCTCTTCCATCTTGGAACGACGAGCTGCGAAATGGTCCTGCATGGTAGAACATGTCTTCCACACTGCGGCCAGGGTGGTGAGAGCTAGTTCCTGAGCTGGTCCATCCGGCCCGCATTGTAACGGGTCTGTAATCATGGCTTTGAGGGTTGCCTTCACTGCCGCGATCGTGTCGCCCAGCATGGCAAACGTCTCGACTGTCAAGAGACGAGCGTCAGCCACTGTCTTACACAGATCCGGCGGGACCCTTTGGCGTCCAAAGATCTGGCGCAAGGGAAGGTCAGGCGTGTGATCAGCATCTGTGTAGGTGGTGCGGTCCACCATGGCTATGTCCGGAAAAAAAGATCCTGATCTTGAACAAGAAAACTCCCACACGTCACTCAGAAAAGAAATGAAGTGCCCTGAGAGCGACCGAGCGGCTGGCACGAGCCCTGAGACCGAGCCCTGCCGACTTGTTCGCCCGCGGGCCATCACTTTTCGTCGCACTCTGAGTGAACACGTCAGGGATCAAAGCTGGCAGCGATTTCAGGGCGTGCTCTTCAGCAAGCCCTACAGAAAACGCTGAAGTCTGGCAGAAAGGTGCCCATCGGGCAACACTCTTCCAGCACAAACTTATTGCAGGCCGTGCGCTCCTTGTCGGTTTCATGCAAACAATGGTACCTATAGTCATAGTAGGAACCAGGAGCCGGCTGTTTGAGGAAAAACTCAGGGCAACCCATCGAGAGTGCCTCAGGGGTGTCCAAAAAGACCTCTTCGGACTCTTGGTGGGGGTGCTCAAGAGCAAGCATTTCCCGAACGAGTTCTTGCACCATGTTAGCGGGGACCGACGAGCGATTACGAGTGTATTTCAAAACCAAAGGCCCAGGGTTCTTCTAATTAGCCTGGAGGCAAATTTCTTCCGTCGATCGACCCGCATGGACGGCCGCGTCAAGCATTGTGACTCTGGCCGCATGGGCAGTCAACTTCCCGATCGTGGCGGCCCACTCCCGCACTTTGCCAGCGGGAAAGTTCCGTGCCGGCACAAAACGCTCGAGAGCCGCCCTTGAGAGCACCTTCAGCCATTGCACCGATCGTGCATGCTCGGGAGGCTGGTTCCGAAACTCTTCACGATCTCGATCGAGCGAAGGAGCTTCGAAAAGTTCCCACCCGATCGCGAGCCACTCCACCCCCGATAAACTGACGATCGGCACAACGAATTTAGTCCCCCTACGGTTACGTTCGACCTTTGTCTGCCAACTCACCCCAAACAACCCATCATCCGTGAACGAAAGCTCTTTGGGGGAGACATGGATTCCATAGTCGAAACGAAGGGAGGCGTAGATCAAACATAACCACCACCAAACAAACAACCGAGCGGCATCCGGAACGTCGTTAGCTGCAACATAAAGTTCCATGCATCGAACGACCTCCATCGGAACCGGAACCGCTTCTTTGAGCGTGGTGGCTCGGTTCAGCACTACCTCCTTCTCACTCATGCTGATCTAGCCAAAGGCAGTACTTGAGCACCTTGTCGAGCGAAAGGGGGTAGAGGGACACCCCGACCGAAGCGGCCCAAAGCTCCCAGCGTTCCCACACACGAACATGAGCCGACATGGTCCGGTGTGCTCCCGAAGTCAGAACGAGCTGTCTGAGTTTAGCCGTTTCAGTCGGTGTCAACTCCTGGTCGTCCGACTTTGACTCGAACAGCTTTGCCCAATTCCCAGCTCTGCGGCCGATCGCTTCTAAGCGAGCTGCCCACCTATGCCGCTCGGCCTGCTCCATGTCCAAGAGGGGTGTTGAACCCGAAGCGACCGACGGATCCGTCTTCAGTTTTCTGGGCACCTTCATCGGTTTCTGAACAAGTGCTTGGATTGCTGCCCGTTTCCTCAGCACGTCTGCCTCCGAGAGAACTTTGTGAGCTTGAGCTCGTTCGCACAACCCAAACCCGAGCTGGGTTGTGGTCGACTCAAAGAACATCTTCTCGATCGCTCTAGCCACACCCCAAAACTGATCAAACATCGCTGGTTCAGCCAACAGAGCTTCCGCAACCGAGCTGTCCATTGCCGAAGCCCATTCTGAGATTTTCTCAACGAACTCAGCCCCAGATTGAACCTCTATAGATGTGACCAGTGCCAAATTTGCGAGCGGCGACTTCACGAGCGCATCCGAAAAACGAGCTGAGAAAATGGGGAGAGCGAGGACTTTCGAAACCCATCTATCGGTTGTTTGAGCCATCTAAGTTGATCAAACACGCTTAAAATCTTCCCTAGCTCGAACGAACCTCACATGTTCCCCCCCCCGACCGGCATGAACCGAGCCCAGACTCAGAAGCCAGCTGCCTCTGAACCCACCAACGCTCGAGCTCACGCGCGGGTCTTGGGAGCCGGTGTCCTCTTCCGTCCAAACCTCAAGTCGCCGCCGTCGATCGACGCAAGTGGTTTGCGCCGGGTCGTGAACAGAAGCCACGGGGTGAGTAAGTGTTGAACAACTCTCTTCAAGTAAACTAAATGAAATGCAACGACTGCCGAAGAATCCCTCGGACCAGCGAGATCTCGCACCGGCTCCCACTTGGACTGCGCGACCGCCACCCCAGGAGTTCCTGCAGCTGGAGGCAGGATCATTGCTGCCCGCTCTGTGGCCGGGTCGTGGTATTGGAGGGCGATCGCCTCCTTCGCCACAATCTTCTTCTCGGCCTTGAACAGGGGGGACTCGCACGTCAGGTGGAGATTGTCCGCGTGAGAATGCGTGAGAGCTCACGTCCACAGCACCGATCCTCGGCCCGGTGTCCTCGATCGGGTCAGCCGTCACCCCGGCTGTCCAGTGTGCATGGATCCCTGCAATCTGGGACAGTTGCATCACTTGATCCGGCCCTTCCATTCGTGCATAATGATCATGACACCACCGGGCGTTCTTCACGAGCGTAGGCCCCGACACTCGGGACACCACCAGCCAAGTCGCTGGGACAGCGAGCGTGCCACATGCCACATTGAGCGTGTCCTGAGCTGAGGTGAACTTGAACTCTAATCGATCTGCGTCCAGGCCCAGCGAGTCAGCTGATGAGACCGCCGTCAGCCGAATCTCAAAGTGGCAAAGAGGAAAATCTAAGGCAAGAACTGCCCCCCCCCTCGCCACATGCATACAGCTGGCCACCGACCTCGAACGAGACGGCGCAAACTCTCCACCCTTGGGAGATCACCACCGTGCAGGAGGGGATGAACAACACCTCTTCGAGCGCCATGACGATCGCATCGTTGATGTAGTTCAATTGTACCGTCATGTCCTGATCAGACCGGTACCCCCGCAGCTCGAGGTGAAGGAGGAGCGCACCTTCGATCTTCACTTTCAGGTCAACCCAGGTCGCTGAGTCGTCCCTCATGATGGGCCACCTGAAGGGCTGAAAAGCCTGGTGAGCCAGAAACTCTCCAGTGTGGGAGCCCCACCTGCCACATGGAACGGATCCGTATGAGGTCATGGATCCCACGATGATCAACTTCTTGCCTTCCAGGGTCCTCATGTAGAACAGGTTCATGTGGTAACCCGTGCTTGGGCTGCGCACCTGACGAGCGTCAGAGAGCACGTTGACTCCTGCCTGTGCATTGATCAAGATCTCGTCTAGGAGCCAACCCTGGAAGGACTCGAGATCCTTTGATCCCTCGTGTCCACCACCAGCACCGACCTCTCGCCTCCTCCAGATCCGACCTGGCTGAGGTAGGGAGGGAGCACATTGCTGAGCGCGTTGTGGAGCCCACCCAACTGACCAAATCGAAGACCACGAGCTCCTTCCCTAGCTGCCCGAGCGGCTTGCTTCTGCAGTTTCCGGGATCCATATTGAGGGTTGGTCCCAGCAAGCAGGTTCTGAGCAGCTTGTGTCGCCGGGGCTGCCTTCGACACTGTCGGTTGTGGAGCCATGGCCGGTGCAGCCGCCTGCTGATCAGCCATCGTTTCTGAGCTTGAGGCTGGTGCAGACTTTGGGACAGGATCCTGTCCCTGTGGTGGTGCGGCTTGCTGAGCTTGAGCCACTGTTGGGAAGTTCTGATGCTGAACTGACTCCGGCTGACCAACCTTCACCTTGTTGTCAAGATCTACGACATGGGGCAGCTCTAGATCGGGTGGAGGTAGTTCCAAATCATCTTTCTCAACATGATCAGCCACACGAGTCCAACTAGAAAAGCTCACGTTGCTGACTGGGTCCTCTGGCCGAACGACACGGTTCACCGCGATCGCTTGCTGACGCAGAAAGGGAGCCATGTGCATGTCCGACATGGCTGCGGTAGGAGCTAGCCTAGTCAAACCTTGGTGATCACCCAGGCCCTAGTCAACAGAACTCGCCAAGAGCTCAAGCGCCCTCAAAAACAACCAGGGTGATCACCACTCTAGCCAAAATGGCATACGTGTGGTGTATCATGATCATTAGTTACCAAGACACAGCTGAACAGCAGTCCAAGAGTAACTCACCTATACCAGACCTACCTTACCGTCGATAGGCAACCAAAATTTGCTGTAAACGGGGTTGGGTGAGGCTGAGGTTTGTTCCCTGTACCACCTTTCGTGTTTGGCACAGCTCAAACGCAGCCGGGCGCAAATAACGCAAGCATGGACCCAAAACAGTGTCAGCACATTTTGACGAGTCAATTTCGGGAAATCCGAACCCCTGGTGGGAAGGCAAGTGAGTATGTTTGAAAACAACCATCCTGATGCCCAGGCCGCATGTGAAACACAAAGCGATATATGTCATGACAAATCCGAAAATGAAACCAAATCCTAGGCAGTGCGTCAATGTTGCATTCATAGCCACATGAAAGCATACGTGGACAAGGCGGTGGCGAAGGAAAAAACGGCGTGGCCAAAGCAGAGCACAAGGCCCAAACAAGGCGGCGGTAAAAGGGCCGGCTCAGCTAAGCAGGACACACAGACCCGGACAAGGCGGCGCACCCAACAGAACGGACAAAGCCTGGACTGGACAAGGGCAAGCACAACGTAAACTGCTACGGGAACAAGGGGGGCACAGGGTTTGCCAACGTGCCGAAGAACAGCAAGGGGACACCAACAGGACAAGAAGGGGACATTGGGCTCGCAAGCACGAAGACAGCGGGAGGTCACCAGAGGACAAGAGAAGGAGGACACAGCAGGGTTGGACAACTGGAGCACAAGAAGGAGACAACAGGAGGACAACACCGAGACCCCAGAAGATTTAACAACACTCAGGTAGGGCACTGCCGCGCCCCTTTCAACAGATGTGAAGTCTACGCACTGCGCAACGCAGCTGCTGAGGGTTTCCCGCAACAAACCCTCGGCGCCTAGACGAAAAAGAGCACTTGGCCACAGCCAGAATCAGCTGCGCCGGCCATGCACCAGAATGGAACACAACAGGCGGACAAAGATTGAAGAGGGAAGGCGCGCAGGTTTTTAACGCTAGGCAACCGGCAGCTGCCGGCTGCCAGTGCTCTCTTGTGCCGCCATGGAAAAAACACGCGGAAAACGCAAGACGCACCATCGTCTCTCGCAGTGCCGCCGAGCACGCGTCCGAGCACACGCGTCCGCGTTGTGCACGCCGGGCTTCGTTGAGCCCCACGGCATGTCCTCAGCAGCCGCGCATCACATTTGGAACTTTGCAGGGCACAAGTTCATCAAGTTGGTGCATGTTGGTGCACGAACATGTGATTTTCTCGTCCAGTCCCTGAGTCCGGGTCGTGGCCAAAGCGGTCCACGCTCGCAAAGCAAAGGCCAGCCCACGACACCAAAGAAGGAAACTTTCAGACGAATGAAGGCAACTCCCACTTTTGGGGGCTCAACAGGTTGAAAAGGCTCGTTGAGCTGCCTGAGTCGCCCGTTGGGCACAGGTCCAGTCCCAAGGTTGCTCGATGGCGTTCCCCACCACTGCATTCCAGGCGTTCCTAGGCACTGCAAGGTGGTGACCAACTGAGGCACTGCATCCTGCCCAACCTGCCCGGTGTCCGGATGAGGGACCACAGTAGGGAGAACCGTTGACGCGTGGAAGTTGAACACCACAGGTTGTTTTGCCCACGGGTCGTCCTGGTCATGTGCATGTGAACGGTGAGGGGAGTGCACATGAGTGGTGTTGGGCATGCAGACTCAGCCAACGGCCTTCCATTGGGGTGACGAAACTGAACTGCCAGGGATGCCCAAGGCCGGCTAACCAGTCGGGCGCACGCGTTGGGCCAGCTTGGGCTCGCTCTCCGCGACCGACGCCGTGTCGGCTGCGGCGGAGGCTCGCTGCCGGGAACGAGAGGCGGAGGGTGGCGCGCGGAGTTGGCAAGAAAAAGCAGCGAAGAACCACTGAGAGCCCATCAGAAAGATGCGCAGGACCAGTCGAGTCTAGCCAGCTCATCTCCCAGACTATGATCCAACCCTGAACCCACCGTAGGACGTGTGAAAACACGGTGTCCCTCGCTGGAACCGGTGGGAAGAGCCCCACACACCCCAAGCGGATCTTTCAGCCCACTCGAGTCTTCTATCTGGAGACCTCGGTCTAGAAGCGAGGTGCGGGCGGAGGGCAGCCGCACACTTCGCCAAACTGCCATCGGAAAAGAACAAAGGCAGGCGAGCCGTCCATCTGAAGGACCTCCAAAACCCAACCACTTTGGGGTGTAGAATTGAATCCCTGTACATTAAAAAAAGGAAACAACACACACAGGTTCACACCGCCACAACCTTCACTTGTCCGCGAACCTGATCTCCGCGGCAAAGACGATGTTCGATCCCCCTCCGTCTCGATGACACGAGCGAGGGCGAATAGGGAAGAGCAACGCTGTGTCAAAAAAATGCCGGAGAACAGCCGTGGCAAACTTTGCACTTTTTGCACCGTTCTTTCACACACGAAGCAGTTTGCGGTTCCAGAACAGTTTCTTGGCAACAGAGCCATCAAATAGGTGAAATGATCTCTGTGAATCATTTGATTGGTTCAGAAACTGCAACGGTCTCGGGCATCCTTGCGTGCGAAGCGTGAGTCTTTTTCAATGCTCCAAAGCGCTGCTTAGGTGATCCAAAGAACCAGACTCGTCCTTGAAAGAAAAAGAATAAACTCTGAAATAGAAGAAAACCTCTAACTCTAAACCAAGGTCTTAGTAATCCATGAATGATCGGCGTCATCGGAAACCCGCAGGATGCGGCGAACCGAAAGAGGTACAGCACACTGCGGGTCGCGTGGTCGTCGCTCCAGGTTCCGAGACTCACCGATCGCACCGGTCGAAAACGGCAGGTCTGTTATCAAGGTATCACCGGTTAAGAGAACACCCTCCGGTATCAAGGTCTGTTTGGAAAGGCTTTGATCGCCCCGGTAGCAGGGCCTTACAGGACCACAGAATCGCCGGCTCCATTTCCATCCACTTCGATTTCAGGAAAAGTGTGTGGTGCCGCTGCGAGTTGTGTTTTCACCAGCTTGGCAAGTTGAGTTTCCTCCACCTGCTGGTGAGACTTCAGGATCTTTCTCTGTTCAAGCTGGACCAAAGGGCTTTGGACTTTTGTGAAACGAATCAATTTAAAGAAAAACACAACATCTTCTGATGGTCCAAACTTTTCTGGCAAAGCCAACCTGCGGTTTCATTCCTGAACCTTGCTCCACCATCTTGAATGCATTTCACAGAAACAAAATGCAAGCATTGCAACTCTAGATAAGCAGCATTACCTGCATCACGTTCATTGTATCTTTCCTGTCTGGAACTGTTTTTTGTTTGATTGTTGTGAATTATTCTTACGTCAAAATGTTTGGCATCCATAGCTTCACTTTTCAAACGATTCACAAGAGGTGAGGATCTGGCGTTTGGACAACAGCCGGACACCAGCCTCTGTCTTTCTGACACCCAACGATTTCGCATCCCAAGTTGCGATCGGAATGACCCGCGAGACAGAAACTTAAATTTATGGAAACCAGGCTGGTACCAAAACTCAAGAAAAGATGTGCACGCTTGGGTCGGAGGCGACTCTATGACTGGATTGGGCAGAAGACTTGGGAAAACTTGGAAAAACCTGCCACCGGTGCAAGGCTTTGTGTTTCGGCCCACGGGGAAGGTGTCTTGGATGGAGTATACACGCACAAAGTGAACAGACTGGCACTCTCCGTCCTCGCTCAATAGAGACAACTCTTTGCGTCTTTCCAATTGTGTGCGGACTGAAAGCCACAATCTTGCGTCTTCTCTCTGCATATTCCGTAATTTGATCTTACTTTTGCAAATGTGTGCCGTGTGGCGCAAAGCAAGTGAACACACCACAAACTGAAAATGGAGATGACAAGTTCCAAATCTTGAAGAAACTGATCCTGGAAGTTTCCATGATTGTTTTGGCAATGTTTGTATGTCCTTCACTGTCTGTCACAGAAACATGTGTGCAAACACCGTGTACAAAACACAGAAAATACGCACAAAGTAACAAACGCAAACATTAGCCAAGAACGCCAGAACCGCTCACATCAAGTGGCCAGTTCAATTTCGAGCTGGTGGCCAATCCTCGCAAAATGCCCGGCAGGACAACGGCACACCAGCAAGCTGGTGTAAGTCCCACGCGTTTGTGCAACATGAATGAGCAGCCAAACACAAGAGCTCCTGTGAGTTCAACGATCCCACAAAAACCTTAGATGGTGTTGCAATGTCATGTTCATTCTGTTGCAACAGCTGTAAAATCGAACATTCGTGACTTGAGCACACGACAGAAAAAAATTAGTCCAACGAAACAAATCTCCAACGAACGGTTCTGCTGAGGGAATCATGCCAAAATTTGCTGCGGTGTCTTGCGGCTTCATTGGACTTTTGTAGTTGCTTACAATGAATTAATTGCTGCGCATTGTTGCAGACCAGAAAGGTGCACGTGCGGCCCATGGGGTGTGAACTCTCTGATCCGGAAAACCCACATTGGACTTGGCCCATACAAATGCGCCATTTCAACTTCAACCCGCAAACCAACAGCTTGGCACTTGGACTTGGCACACACGAGTTTCAGGAACTTTGGATTTGCCACGAACCCAGTAGAGGCTTTGCTTCTCTCCACAGCTTCAGACTCTTCATCCAGAAAAGAAGGAGTCAGAGCTTAAAGAGTCGACCGAAGAGGATCGACCTGCTCGCCTGCGGAGGTTGCGGTTTTGGAAGGACGAGGAGTGGCGCGTCGCACCAACGGACCTTGCAATCCACAACTGTTAGCTTTTGTATGTGCCAACCCACAGTTTCATTGAAAAATATGCTGACGAATTCAAGCATCACCAAAAGCATCACCAGCATTATGTTACGTGCATGTCACTGTCGATTCGGATACATGTTGATTTGTTCCCAGATCCGGTAATGCAATTCCACGGCTCAAAACATAGCAACTGTGGAATGTTTCAACTGAGTCTTCCTCACCTTTTTGGCTGCACTTGGGAAAAACATATCGTAATTGATCTCCTGTCCCCTTGGGCCTTTCCTAGTTCGCATTGCTTAATGACATGCACCAACCCTTTGACTCCTTTGCTCCGAGTGCTTTGGAAAGGCAGGGCTGAGTGACCAAAATGAAATACAAAATCAGTTTTTTCCATTTCTATTCGGAACACTCCGCGTTTTGACCAGCGGAAACTACTCATGCAAAAAGAATGTGTCAGACCAAGGACATGTCTTTCATTGGCCTGTGTGTGCGTTGATGTCAACTTTTTTTGGTGAAGGCGCCTCTTGGCTGCACCTTGACCGACCGCACCTCTTGGAGGATGACATCGGTTGGTGTGGTTTACCCTGAGACTGGTTGGGTTGGGTGTTGGTTTTTGTTGGTGTGTGTCTTGGTTTGGCCCGGTTTCATTCAGACGAATTGAAATTTGGCCACTCAAACCTCTTGGGACTACATTGTGTGGACCAGCCCAAATGAGCTGTTGAGAAGTTTTTGGTCCATAAGAATCCAAACATTTCTTTGACCGATTGAGCACACATTGGTTGTAGCAAAGGGGAATGATCAATCTGTCAGGGCATACCTGCAGAGGAGGCGCCGCGTTTCCCACACAAAACAACCATGGTCAGTGGTTTCTTGTCTGCAAGGACAAGCCGCAAGTTCATCTAAATTTGGCAGTGCCACTTAAAAAGGAAGTGCAGGTCACCTGTTTAAAGATGGAAAAAATGATAGTTACAGTGGCTTTTTCCAAGACGGGTGGTCGGATCACGTCTGCACACCCCACACCCGTATTTTTCACATCTACACATCTCACATCTTCACGTGTCGCACCTGCATCGGTGACATTTTCACTATCTTCACACTGTCTCAATCCACATCTCTCACATCTTCACATCTTCACATCTTCACATCGTATATCCGCATGTTTCCTCAAACATTAAGTCCAAAAGCCAAACAACAAAGCAGGCAGGCGGGCTTTCGGCTGGTTGGCTTCGATTTCTTTTGGGTTGAGTCGAGAGAAAGTGAGACCCAAGAGGAAATCGGACACCGCATCCTGTGATGGGTGCATGGGAGTCGCAAAGGAAAAATGGTACGCCCACAGCAGCCGGCGTCCGCAGCAGCCCACACACAAGCAAGGTCCCGCCCAAGGAGTCGCTTCTCTGGGAATATCAGGGCCATGGCACCTGTTCTCAGCCGGTTTGATCCAGAGTGTCCCACAAGAGTGTCCCATAAGAGTGTCCCACAAGAGCGTCTTACAAGAGTGCCCCACAAGAAAAAGTGACCCACAAGACTGTCCTTCGAGAACCCCACAAGAGTTTCCTACAAGAGTGTCCCATAAGAGTGTCCCACTGCAAGAGTGTCCCACACGAGTGTCCTGCAAGAGCGGCCCACAAGAGTATCCCACCACAAGAGTGTCCCGCAACACTGTCAGAGTGTCTCACAAGAGTGGTGTCCCTCAAGAGTGTCCTACAAGAGCATTCCACAAGAGTGTCCCACACGAGTGTCCCACAAGAGTGTCCCACAAGAGTGTTCCACAAGAGTGTCCCACACGAGTGTCCTACAAGAGTGTCCCACAAGAGTGTCCTGCAAGTGTTCGACAATTGTGTCCTACAAGAGTGTCTGTGTCCCATAAGAGTGTCCCACAAGAGCGTCCCACAAAAGTGTCTCGTGAGAATCTCCCACAAGAGTCTCCCACAAAAGCGTTCCACAACAGTTTCCTGCAACAGTGACCGACAAAAGTGTCCTACAAGTGTCCTGCAAGAGTCTCCCAAGAGTGTCTCACAGGAGTGTCCCGCAACAGTGTCCCACAAGAGTGCCCTATGCAAGAGCATCCCACAAGGTTTCCTGCAAGAGTGCTCCACGAGTGTCCCACAAGAGTCCCACAAGAGTGTTCTGCAAGAGTCTCAAGAGTGTCCTGCAAGAGTCCTACAAGCAAGAGAGTCAAGAGTGTTCCACAAGAGTGTCCTAGAAGACAAGAGTGTCCCACGAGAGTTTCCTACAAGAGTGTCCCACAACAGTGCCCCACAAGAGTGTCCCACAAGAGTCCTACAAGAGTGTCCTACAGAGTGTCCCGCAAGAAGAGTGTCCTGTGAGAGTGTTGTACAAGTTGTCCACAACAAGAGTGTCCAACAAGAGTGCCCCACAAGAGTTTCCTGCACTCAAGAGCGTCGAAAACTCTTGTGGGACACTTTTGTGAAACACTGCAGGAGGATCTTTGTGGGACACTTGCAGAACACTCCTTGCACTTGTGGGACACTCTTGTAGGACATTCTGGTCACTCCAACACTCTTGTGAGACACTCTTGTAGGACATTCTTGGGTCACTCTAATACGACACTCTCGTGGGACACCTTGTGGGACACTCTTATGGGGACACTCTTGAAGTTTTTTTGCACGGAGCCGCCGTTCATGCAGGAAATGCATCGTAGGTCAGCTTGCGCTGCTTTAGAAAGAGTCTCTTGCATGAAGTGCCAAACAACCAAAACCATACCAACCCAAACCAACCCAAAAACAACAAAACAACAACCAACTAGAGAAGAGAGCAGGAGACTTTAGAGTGCACACGCAAGGTGAAACCGGTGTGAGACATAAATCGGGCGTTGAACCAGCGCAAAAAGGCTGCATGAAAAGCCTGGAGCCAAGTCGAAGTTGCTGACTCTTCCTAGCTTGGTATTGGCCTTGATGAGTTGACCACTTTGTGAGCGAGAGAGCAGGTTCTAGAGATACCTACAATGTTCAACTAGATACAAACAGCTTCTCTCTCTCTCTCTCTCGCACCACAACGCTCTAACACCATTTTCACTGCCAAAACTTGGCTGAGGGTTGTTGGGATATCATACCAAAAGCACTTCCAACAACACTCGGTCGATATTAAACCCAAAAGGCACTGAGTGGATGTGGGCAGTAAAAATGGTCCTGCGATCTATCTATGGCCGAGTAAGGGGCCAATGGATTGGGAAGCTAGCCGGTAGATCGTGACTGATCTGTGAAACCGAAAGAAGCCTTGCAGGCTCATGCGATGCCTATGCGTGGCGTCGAACTTGGCTGGAAGTGCTGTCGTCATGTCACATCGACTAAGGAGGTCCGCATCACGATTCAAAGGATCTGCCGCAATGTTGTCACTGAGACTTTGGAAATGAAGTGGAATGCAGGCCGTTGGGCAAATAGCCAAACACAAGAGAACGAGAAACCCTTGAGCTTCAGTTTCATAACATGGAATATCTCTTTGTGCATCTGGACGGACTCGGATGTCCAGCGACTTAACATCAAGAACCTTCCATCGTTCAGCAAACGACAAAATAGTTGAACCCGATTCTATAAGACCACCAACTTGGAACGAATCCCCTTGGGCGGAGGCATCTGCTGATGCGTGGAGAGAAACCTGAAGCGGTGGCCGCATACTCCGAAGAGGAGGGGAGATTCTTAGCCAGTCTAACCAAAGTTTGAGTACGCGACGACTATGAACCGATAGTTTTCGCTGCTGGGATTTGGGATTAATGATTCGAAGCCAGAGCCTACGGTCAGTCAACCTTACTGATTCAACTTTTTGCAGTGTTTGGACTGGGGTATGTCGAACGGACACCAGCTTGGAACCAGCTGGGATTGCTGCGCCGGTTGGTGTGCACAGAAAGGTCAATTCATCCGAGAGGCATGATTTGATTAGAGTCCAAAATCCGGAGTTCACACTATAGTGGGTTGCTGGGCAAGAATACAAGTCCGAAAACAACCAATGGAGCAAAGCTCTGAATGGCAAAAATAAATGAGTGACCCAGAGGGCCAATCCTGTAAACTTTTCCAATTGTTTGCAAGTGCACTGGCGGTGTTTCAGCAGATCTTCGATCTGTGAGATCAACTTGGCCTGCTTATCTGGGTGCAGACTTACAACACCGTTGAAGAAGTTAAAGTGCCATCCAATCCAATCAACCAGGGGTCCACCAACTGAGAGGAATGCAGAAGACTCGACAAAAGACGGCAAGGATGGTAGCAAACAGCGGTAGAACTTGTTTTGGTTGAGTCAACAAGAAGTCATCTACAAAAAGCCAAAGGCCGTGTTGAATCCAAATGAGGCGATGGAACAATCATACTAGCCAGGCCCCCAGGCGACCCCACCAAAACGCACTGAAGGTGGCCCCGAACAGGCAAACCCGGTAGAAAAAGATCTTGCCTTGAAAGGTGAAGCCTACTAACCCTTGATGATGCTCAGCCAGCACTATCCTCTTATGGGCTGATTTTATATCAAATGTGGCTGCATGCTGAGGCTCCGAACTGGTTCGAAGTGGGAACAACTCGATAACGTCGCGAACTGACGGATAGCATTGGCGTTCGGGGATCCAACAATTCTGATTCGCGTTGCAAACACTACTATCCAAGATCAATCTTGGGGGCCTTGAGTCGGAAAAGGCGATTCCAAGCTTACCAAGGCCAACTCCGCAAGGATATTTTTGTTGAGCATCAGCTTCATCCCCAGGAAATTCAAAAATCCAACCCTGATCAATCTCATTTTGAATGAGTTCAGCAGTGAGGTCTGGGTAATCCTCACTAGATTTCCAATTACCTCTATGAATCTGAAGGGACCGCATTGTCCGGAATTGTATCTCGCCCAAAAGACCTTGCTGGGCTGGATAGGGTCATCCGAGGTGCCGGCCGAAACTCCTGCAATTAGACTGGAGAACACCTCACTGTCAGGATCATGAATCTTCTGACTCAAGGATTGCAGCGCTGCCAAACAGATTGGTTGATCAGGTCGGATAGACCAATCGACTGGAAGCCATGCAGCGAAGGCATCTCGAAATCGACTAACACATTCTTCTGAGAAAGGAGGGGTTCGTTTTTGCTGTTCCATGTGTGCCAGGAACTCCTTGTGAATATTATGTTCAAGGATCAGAGAGATCCACTTGTCTCGCAAAGGTTTCAAGTCATCAGTCACATTGGGTGGTGAGCTCCAATCAGGTTGGCTGCCTTTGCCTCCACCATCGTGGAGGGCATGTGGATGAGCATGCAACGACTTGATGGGGATCAGAGAGAGGGCTAAGTGAACGCTTAAATTAGGAATCTGGGCGCTGATTCTGGGGCTGAGACGACATGCGATTGCCTGCGCTAGCTCGGCTGGATACTCTGCTGTCCGCCGACTGAGGTAGGAACCCGAAGAGTCCTTCATACCTGCGTACGGCTGGTCATCCGGATGTGAACAATGGCTAGCCAGATCACAGAACCAGTCATGACTACAAGCAAACAGCCAATGTTTGGCTATGTCCATTCCGAAGACACAAGCTGCACACACTACACATTGGCAATGCTTTTGGTTCAACCAAGATTGCACTACTGGATCATACCATGTGAAAGCGTTTGGTGGAGCTTCTAAGTGGCCGTGGCCACCTGCTGCATGAACATGTTGCAGGCAGTGAACAGCACGATGCAACAATTCGCGACTTTGGAACAACCGTTGTTGTTCTTGTGGTGTAGGATCAGGGATTCCCAATGGAAACTCAAAAGTGCGGACTGGTGAGGGACCAGGTTGGCGAAGCTTGAGAATGGAAAATTCACTACAGGGCGGGCTAGCACTACAGTATGAAACTAGGCCTGACGCACAAAGGCGCAACAAGTCTTCGAAAAAGAGGTCATTAAGGAGATCCAGTTCTAAGGACAATAAAATGTCGATAGGCAAAACAGCTCTGCGCAAAGAGGAGCTTGGGCGCGCCGCTGCAAACGTCCAAGAAGAGATGAGGCCTGGGCGCAATCAAAAGAGTACTGAGTACCTGGGCTGATCGGTGGTGACACGGAGGATGGTTCGGGTGAAGATGGTATAGGTTGCTCTTCGGCAAGACAGGCGGGGACAGGTGGTGATACCCTAGACGTGTCTGTGTCCCCTTCGGAACAAGCGGCTCGATGGTCAAGCGCACTGTGCTTCTGGCCGCAAACGGTACCATCGTTCTTCAACACGGCGCAAACGTTTTCGTACTTACAGGCTTTAGGATTGGAGCACATCTTCTGCTGATACTTGAGGCAAATTGTCTTTTTCTGCCCATCACGAATCACTTCGGTCCCCCACGCCGGCCGAGTTTAAGACATGGTGGATTTGCCTGAACCTTTGGATGACGACTTACCGCTGCCTTTACCGCCTTTGCCTTTGCCTTTGAAAGTCACGCGGGGAACGAAGGGACGAGGTTGCAATAAGGAGGCCATATCTGCTCGAATTTCCACAAGTTCATGAATAGCGTCATCAAGAGTCCATTGCTTATAATTGAACAACGCAGCTATCTTCCCCCAAAGCACTTGATCTGCCATCTGTAATCAGAAACATTTGGGGGACGTAGACCACTGTCGGAATCAAAACGTTGACTTGCAAGTGCCAAAAACCTATGTACATACTTCTTAAGCGTGGACAAATGTGCTCCCCGACAGAAGGCCACAGCTGTCGCCTGCAGGTGCAGCAGCTGGGACTCCAGGCTGGGACAATTGCTGAAGCCCAATATTGGATTGGGGGATGTCTCGAACGGGGATATCATCGATCAAGAGATCTGACAATGCTGAAAGATCAGTTCTGGCGGCTTTACGAGCTCTGATCATGCTGGATTCATCCTGAAGTTTGGCACTAACTCGATACTTCCATGGAATCCATTTCCATTCTTTCCGCTGAAGCTGCTGGTACGTCAAAGCCAGCGTACGACTGGAGGGCATAAGATCTGGGTCCAGGAGTTCACCTGGATATTGACGCTCAAAGTTGTCTCGCAGCTCCCGAATGAGATCCGGGCTGAGCTTAGCAGGGAAGGGTTCATTCCATGATGAACTTGTTCGAGAACCTGAGGACAGTTCAGAGCTTTCACCTGATGCCGGAAGGAATGAGGTATGAGCAAGACCTGGAGCAGCCGCTGGCTGGCAACGTATCCACAACACTCGAAGCGAAGAGCGGATTCTGGGGGTTATGTCCAAACCCATAGAATCAATGGCTGAATCCAATTCTTGCAACGATAGAGCAAGAAGACCGAAGGTTTCGGTGTCATAGTTCTCGTCCAAAAGAGCTTGTTGGACGGTGTCTGGGATGCGGAGTTCATTCAACAAATCTGCGAAAGATGAGCGAGCCATGGGAGGGTGTACAATAATGTTGAAGAACACCGAGAAGACATGCTATTGGCAAAGGTCTTTTTGGATTTATAAGCTTTTTAGCCAGCTGCCAACCAAAAGGAAAGAATCAGGCTGATTCAACCGGTCTTGACCGTCAGGCTGGGTTCCAAACAACGGGTGGGCAATCGGTGGGCCACAGAGCCCAAATGCTTTCAACCGCTGGTTGAAAGAAAACGCAAGCCATTGTCAACTGCAATGGTCCAGGGCCTGGACTGTAGACAACGTCCCATTGTCCTGCCAATTAGTTCACATCCAGTGAATGCAAACGCGAAGACTTTTCGAGCCATCCGCCAAGCTGCTCAGATCCCGGAAGGCAAACTGCTTCCGGTGGGGTGGAAAATGGTTAATGGTTAATTACAGGCCCTGATCGATTGGAGGGGTTAGATACCCCCGGACCGAAAGGAGGACTAGAAGGGCCGCTTCCAACATGGGGTGTTCATCCACCAATTGAAGCTCTCTCAGAACGCCAATGGAGGAGGAGAGCTCCGCCGAAAGAACCGTCATGTTGGGTTCATGCCAAAATGCCCACAAAGGTGCAGGGGACGTGGAATGACCGCTCGATTGAATTGGGATATCCAGTGATTGTGCTTGGGCTTCCACGTAAGTCATTCCGAAGTGGTGGATGTAGGCCTGAAGTGCCGTGAGGTTGCACCAAAGGTCCCGTACCTGGCTGGGTCAAGTGGGACAGTCTCTCTGGCAAACTTGACCCGGACTCACGGGAGTTCTGGTCGGTAGCTGCCGTCAAGAGCGTGCGCTCGAGAAAATCCTGATCAGGTTCCGACGGGGTACGGGCTGACTCTATATCCGTATCATCCTCACCGTGCGCACCTAGGAAAAGCGCCGAAGGGGGAGTCGCTGTTGCGTGCCATTGCAGTAAGAGGCAGAAGCGAAAGGCACTATTGCCGGCTAGCGCGACTGGTCCGCCTGTAAAACAACATCCTCCAATCGGCTTCCATGACTCAAAGGACCACGCAGCTGGACAGTGCGGCATGCCTAAGATGGCTATGAGCAGGGTTTCCCACCCTTGTCGAGCTAGTCGATGAAGCTGGAGCGGTGCATCTAGCTTCGCTTTTCCAAAGGCATGAAAGATGATCGGTCGCATTCTGCCAGGTGCAAGTCGACTGGCTTGGAAGAGGCGTTCACCTGGCAACGACATTGCTTTGCAGGGTCCTTCCAAGTGAGGCAATACTGACAGGCAACCTTGCTCGAAAGTAGCACGTGCCCAGCTTGTAAGCCATGGTGCGCGCTCTTGTCCAGCTTGAGTAAGAGCTCCTGGATGGGCTCGTTTGGGCCACTTGACTGGCGCAGGTTCCGCACCACCTGACCGTATTCCCACTGCGAGGCATCGGCCAGAAGTTGTGACACATGAATGCGCCGTATAAGGCCCACACGACTGCAATATCAAGCGAGTTCTCCATACGAGCCCCCATGAGCGGGGTAAATAGAGACCCTCCTTGGAAAGCGTCCGTTGGGCATTCTGGTGGGGTCGCCATGGCTAGGAGTTGATGACGATAATCAGCCAGCTCCTCGGCCAAGCATTCTGCAGTGGAAGTGGCCTCCACCGGACTAGGGCGGCCTGTACTACCGATGGAAATTACTAGACCTGCATTGTATTCAAGATGTGCCTCTGTGAACAAGAGCATACCCAGCTTGCTGTGGGCAAGGTCCGGGTCAGTGTACTGCCCATTTCCGCCAGAGAGACTAGGTCTTGCACTTCAAACAACGTGACTGGAATACAATCATTATCCTGGCAGCCTCGAGCACGAAACCCCAGCCTAGTAGGGAACTACATGCAGGCCATTAGCATGATTTGCCTGTACCCACAGTATATCTGTCTTTTCTTGCTGCGGACCGATTAGTGCACGACGCGAAGACCACCATTTTTGTTTCCACGAGTGCGGACGCCATGTGGGCGGTGTGCCCAGGTCATCATAGAAGGAAAGGAAACACAGCATGTTGATGGGTAAAATAACACAAGACAACCACCAAACAAACAGGGCAAAACACAGAAAACCCCAAAAGCCCAAACCAAAACCAAAACAGAAAACCAGGCCACCACCACGGGTTACCCATCAATGACAGTAGTGTTTCCTCTCTACGGGTGTGAGACAGGTGAAAAGAGAAAACGCAATGTATCTAAGGGCCTGAGTTCGCTAGTATTTTGATATCCAACGTAGTGCCATGAGCAAAAAGTCAGCAGTGGCGATGACACATGCCAAAGAGTCATCAGTTGCAAGGCATGGCGAGCCGTGGAAAAATCCCTCTCCGTGGCACAATCCATACAACTGATTGCACAAACGAAAAGCAGAGGCTAGTCTCCAGTGTGGCGGTAGAAAGCGTTGCAACGAAACTGGCTGCAGACGAAGTGCTGATTTCCCTCCCGCAAAGGGCACAACACCCACCCCTTGGCACTCACGCATTCGCCGAAGGGGTGACATTTCCATCAGAAAAGGAGAATTGAAGATACAATTCAACCACGTGCATGGCCCATGTGAAACGGGCGAAACAAAGACCTATCCTAGCGTGGTACTTGCGCCATCTTTGTACAAGATTGGCTGTGGTTCGGCTCCCGCAGACGAGCAACTAAGGTTCTCCCTGGGTGCCTTCCATCAACCGCTCTGCTACCACCCGCCTACCAGGGACGAGGAGCTAAGGCTCTCATCCCGGTGGGCTCACAAAAGTGCAGTCGATGAAGGCGAGATTGATGACTCTATCTGCTCGTCGGAGCCTGGCTTTCGCTCAACACGTAGGGGAAAAGCATCTTACATTGACACAGTGCGACTAAGCAACTGTAAGTCCTAGCGCACTGCTTCAGTGAAATCTTCCCTCCACATGTCTTTGGCATTTGGCGGCAGGAAACGAAGCCACTTCGGCTTGTCTAATTGCTCGCATTTGTCAAAGGCATTGACCCGAGCGTATGTCCCCCTCCACGTCATGCTTTGCCCAGTTTTGTAGAATGTGCAGCCAGGGTGGCCACCGCATAGCCGGACAAATGGCAAACGCATTTTCCTCGGCATAGATTCCTCTCCGTTTGTGTCGACCTGGGAGTTTGGTAAACTGGGCAAATGGCAAAAGCATTTCATGGCCACCAATGGAGGCATCAGTGATTCCCTATCACGTCCTTCTCGACATTGGAAGTTGGCCACTAGATCCTGGTATGAACACAGGAAGCGTTAAGCATGACATGGCTCTCCCTAAACCTTGCGTTACTTACACCTCCTGGAGTGAATAACCGCGTAGATCATACAAGGTACGACAACAACCGCACGTGCTCCGGTGGAGACAGCGTGCGAAATTGCTTGTTATTAGTGATGACCAAACTGCTATTCTGCGGGTTGTGGATGCTTGCATCATGACACGGACTAGATCCTGCGTCCACTAGCAGTGTATCGAAAAAACTGGTAGCACTGGTCCGTACCAGCATCGGTGATTCGGAACTGGCTCTGTAAGATGTGCGGTCATATGTCCGGATGATGGTATAGAAGGGCCTTGGACCCTAGACTCACGTTACCTATGTCATTTCAGTGATAAGACTTGTCACTGGGTACGTTAGCTATCACTGGAATGAGCACAGGAAGTGTAAAGCATAACATGGCCCCCCCTAAGCCTTGCATTGCTTACACCTCCGGGATTCCCATATGCATTACGGCGTGCTTCTCCCTAACAAACAGCCCGATCGTCGGCACTGTCTCTCACACTCACCATCCTGGCGGGTGAAGATATTCAACTTGTTATCGACCCCACGAGCACGACAGACTCCATGATTTCGAAAATGCAATGCTAGAACAGCTCCCCCACTTGGGAAGCAACAGCGCTTTCGGGCGCGAGCTGCAATTCGTGCAAAACGACACCCATGAAGTCTTGGCTGACCCCATTCGGGGCACACTACGTGCCAACCAGTGTTTTTACGTGATCGCCCGACAGTGTTTTGTGGAAGCAGTACCTTTTGGCAAGAATGACAAAATTCTACCTCAAGCGTTTTCCTTCCACACGGAAGTCCGGCTGCAAGCAGTCCACTTACCAGACACAGTCGTCTGCCTGAGGCACGGGCATTTCGCAGGTGTTATGTTCTGCGTGCTGTGACAGCTCCCGGACGCAGACAATTCGGCATCAAGGTCTTTGAGGCGTGTTGCTCACCAACCCAAATTGGGACGACTCAACACCCTGATAATCTATTGGCCCCCCAAGCGCAATTTCCGCCTCGAGCTTTTGAAAAGTGTACAGCCCTGCGTCACCTCAACATGGACAAGGCAGAGGGTGATCCTGCACGCCCAAACTTTTTTTTCCACGAGTACGGACGCCATGTGGGCGGAGTGTCCAGGTCATCAATGAAAGGAAAGGAAACACAACTAGATGATGGGGAACAGAACACAAGCAGAACCCAAACAAACCGAACCAAAACAAACCAAACCACCCAAAACAAGCGAAACCAAGGGCCAGAGGCCGTTTCCCCCATCAGTCAAACAGTGTTTCCTCTGTATGGAGGTGAGACAGGTGAAAAAAGAGTTGGTTCCATGCTATCTAAGGGCCTGAATTCGCTACAAGAGCCAGTCAAAAGAATCAGCGCACGAGCGAAGAGCAAGCGAGGCCATTCAAAAGAGGCTGCATTCATCCTCAAAACTGTGACCACACGGCCACTGCGTCGAGTGGCAAAACATGGTCCAGTAGCTTTTTGATCAAGACTCCTGATGACTGTCAGCTGTATGATTCCTGGCGAAGGAAGCCAGTTGTTGCAGTGCCTTGCTAGCCAAAGAAAAATTCCCTTTTCGCTGCACAAGTGGTTCAACCGATCACACAAACGAAGTGAGAGGCGAATCAAGAGTCAGGCGGTGGAGGCAAAGCAATCGAAAGGGTTAGCTGACGAATGTTTGGCATTCCTCCCCTAAGGGAGGCCATCATTGCACCTCTTGGCTTCTAATATGTGCCAATGAGAGGTGCACCAGAGTTTCCATGATCCTGCACATCCAAACAGATTCTTGCCTGCATGTTGTTTCCTGGAAGCAGGAATTGTCTCACCCTGCCGTCAGATTTTAATTGGGTTGGACCAGCCGCCTGTGCGCGTTGCCAGCAGTTGCAGATCGTTGACTTGTCTCGAACAAGCATCATTGAGACATTAGGCTCCACCTTTGCACACTGCTCGGAGGTTTGCGCTCCACCATCTCTGCTTTATATTGCGCGGCGTGCTTTTGCAGGTTGCGCGCAACTTCGCGTATTTCGTGAAATGGGAAAGCACGACTTGGCGAGGAACTTATGCCCGGATCAATGCCTTTGACAAATGTGAGCACCTAGACAAGCCCACGTGGCTTCGTTCCTTGCCGCCCAAATGCCAAAGATCAGTGGAGGGAAGACTTTTTTAAGCAGTGCCTTGGGCTTCTCTTCCACTCCTTGAGTGCTTGCCAGTCGAACCAGAGTCAACTTCAAGGCATTGCCCAGCTCCGACTTCCTGGTGATCATTGGGCATGGAATGTTCCATCGAATCCGTTTCTTGGCTGCATGCACATGATCGATCAAGACAGTCAGAAATATTCTAAAAGTAACGTTAGCTAGCGGACATTGCCTTTGATATACTGCCTCAAACATGCATGTATACCATTTTCAATCTAGGGAATGATTGAGTTTCGGACAGCTCATCAGCAGATTGATTTCTCCGTGTGATCTCCGCAATCAGGTTCATCAGGTTTCCCAGTTCCTGCATGATCCATGAAAAATATTGTTCAAAACATGGCCCAATGCAAAGTACACAGCTTTGACATAGCAATTGCCACAATAATGTTTGATCATGCATGGGGTTACAGCATGCATTGCATTATATTGCGCTGCGATGTAAACCAGTTCATTTGCACGCACGTACTATGGAAACATGTCTATTAATAAGTTAGTCCATTAAGTGCATTAAGTACGCGTACGTGTTTCTGGCCTTCTTGGCCAAGGAGCGTTTCTTATTTTGCTCTTTTGTCTTCTCCCGATTCTGCTCCCTTTCTTTTCTCTTCTTTTCCTTTTCGTCTTCCCTTTCCTGTCTCTTACGCTCCTTCTCTGCCTTTTTCTGAAGATCCTTCTCATCCTTCTTATGTTTCTTGTCTTTCTTGTCTTTCTTCTTTTTGTCTTTCTTTTTCTTTTTCTTTTTGTCTGAAGATGTCGAAGATGACGATCCGGGTGCTTCACTTGCTGAACTGTCCAAACTCTCAGATGAGATGTCAATATGTCCCTTCTTTCTCTTATTCTTCTTCTGCTTCTGTCGCTGTTCCGCTCTCATCACCGCCCGGATGAGAGCCTTGGCTCCTTGTCCCTGGCAGGCGATGGTAGCGAATGGTAATGGAAGGCGCCCGCGGAGAACCTTAGTTCCTCATCTGCGGCTGCCAAACCAAAGCCAATCTTGTGCAAAGATGGCACTCACACCGGCCTTGCATGTAGCAGGAAAGTGTCTCGCACCATGGATGATTCACCCCTTGGTTGCACAAGTTTAGGAGCCAAGAGGTGCTTTTTTTTCCACGAGTACGGACGCCGTGTGGGCATGGTGCCCAGGTCATCGTTGAAGGAAGGGAAGAACAGTCAGATGGTGGAGAAAAGAACAAAGACCCCCAAACCAAACCAACACCAACAAACACCCCAAGCCCGCAGGCCGAAACTCCACCATCTAGTAGTCTTTCCTCTACACGGGGTGAAAAGTGTGAAACGGAAACTAATGGCAATTAATGGGCCTGAATTCTCGAAAGAAAAGGACGGCAGCGCAGGTCTGTGGTCAGGGAAAGTCTCCTAGAAGGCTTCAAATGGACTATCCTTCCCGAATATTGGTGACCAGCAGCCACACCACAGTGCGGCAGAACAAAGTCACATTGCAGGTCGGCTGTCTCGCGATGCTCAAGCGCCGGTAGTAGTCATGTCGATCAGGAATGACAATATCAAAGCAGCAATCAATGGAAAAGACCTTTCTTGTAGCACAACCCATTCAACTGGTGGCGCATACAAGGCCAGTCGCATGTTGCCCGACAATAGTCAAACAGTGGCGGCAATCGCTAGCGAGGAAAGCCTGCAGCTAAGGGTGAAGAAGGCACACCCTCCCCGAAGGGAGGCAACCCCAGCACCCTTCGGCGCGCACAGGTGCCACAAGGGGGTGTTGCTTGAGGCAGTGAGGCGCTGCGTATTGCAAAAAGTGGTCTGCTGCACGCAAGGCCCGTGTGAAACAGGTGAAACTTTGAACTCTCCTAGCATGATATCTGTACCTCTTTGTACAAAATTGGAAATGT
>CAXAMN010026918.1:615773-633250 GCA_963970005.1 Durusdinium trenchii
ACGGTGTCTAAGGACACCACACAATTGCAAAATGAATGAAAATGCAAGACAAAAAGGCCAAACCCGAAGCACAGACAAAGAAGATCCTAACTACGCGAACCGGTCCGGAGACAACTTCTTCTCTTTAAGAAGTAGTCTTGAACCTCCTTGCTCAACGACTTTTTGCCGTGAGTTTGAACCGAAACGCTTGAGCCAAAGGGCTACGGATTTTAGGAGCCAAGAGGTGCAAAAGTGACCTTCCTTCTGGAGGGAACGCTGCGCCCTCGTCAGCAGTTGCATGGATTGCACTGCGAAAAGGGAACTTTCCTTGGCTTGCAAGGCATCGCAACAACTGATTTCCTTTGGCAAGAATCATTTTACTGCTGACAGCCATCATGAGCCTCTTGCCAAAAGCTGGAATGCCTTGACTGCACTCGTTGCAGGGCCAACGTCCCTGCAACGACAGAGCGAAGCCACATTTGATTGGTCTTGCAGGCTCTCCGCACAGATACGCTTGGCATGCAGCCCTTTTTTCTCACTTGTCTCACCTCCGTGCAGAGGAAACACTGCCATGATGGGGAACTGGTCTGTTGGTTTGTCCGTACTCGTGGAAAAAGAATGTTCCCATGCTGCAGGAGAGTTGCCACTCAGATGCCTTGCAGCAGACCAACCTGTTGGACAAAGTGCATCTCAAAGTCCCCTTCTCGACAAATCAGCCGTGCACAGAGGGCAAGATTGAGTCCTTCAGGCCCAACCGTGACAGTGGTGATTGGGAGGAAGATCGATTGCGCCTTGCTCCGCTTCATGATGAACAAGAAGTGCTGAGCGTTTTGCGGAATTCATCGCCTCCTCACCTTCTTCATGCCTTCTTGGCTCTCAGAGCCACGCAACAGGTTGCACTCCTTGGAAGTTGGTTGCGTTGGTGTTTGGTGGCTGTTGGGTTGTTTGAGCCTTTGCATGGTTGTGCAATCTGTCCAGCAACTCCTTCTCAACTGGACTACGGTGACTTGCGCATGACCTCCACACACAGCGCCTCCACTCGTGCAAAAAAAAAAGTCATGATTGGGAGGGAGGCACAAGAGGGCGGCCACAGGGGTGACTGCCCTCCCTCGACACCAAGATTGCTGCTAGGGGAAGTGAATTGGTCCCAGAATTTGAGGGTTTTGGAGGCCAGATTCAAGCTTCTGCAGTCCTTTTTCTTTGCGGGAGAGATAGATGAACACTGAGAGATGGATAGATGCCCAGACATATCAAAAGATATCATACTTGCAAGATGGATGCTATTGTCTCAGTTTGCCACCTCCAGTTCCCTGCCCCAGTTCTCTCCTGCCCCTAATTCTCTGCCCAAGGAACTGGAGGCAGGAACTGGTGGAGCAAACTGGCCCAGGCAACAAAAACCAGGCAACATGCCACTTGTAAGTGCAACCAGTTGAACGGGTTGTGCCACAAGAAAGGTCTTTTCCACGGCATGCAGCACAGTTACGCTTCTCCATTTTGACATGGACGCAACCGGTGTTGGAGCATTGCGATACTTCTGACCTGCATCGTGACCATGGTTGTGCGGCACTGTGGTGTGGCCGCTGGTCACCAGCAATTATGAAGTAAAGTCCTTTTGAAGCCCTTTTTGAGACTTTGCTAGCACAGATCTGCGCTCAGTTCCCCAGTTCCCCATCTCCAGTTTGCTGCGTTCCCTATCCGCCAGTTTTCCCTGTTCCAGTTCCCTGCTCCCACTTCCCTGTCTCCAGTTCGTGTTCCAAGTTCTCTGTCTCCACTTTGCTGCCCTCAGAAACTGGGACAGGGAACTGGGGACAGCGAACTGGAACTGCTGGCAGACACTGGGGGAACAGAATTGGTCCTCAGTTCTCACGCCCATTTCAGACTCCGACTCTTGCATCTGGCATTCTGCCACCTCCGGCCCATGGTTCCACCTGCGCCAGCAAAACACGCTCTTGACGACGCAAAGTGGGCCCAGTTCCCTGCCCCCAGTTCTCTGTCCCAAAAGGTATGTTTTCTTTCATTCAATGCTCGCTGGAGTTGGCTCGGCCGTCGATGGCTTTTGGTTACAGCTCAGCTGTTTGCCAGCAATTGCCAGCAAGCCACAGCAATGAAAACAAAAACGTGCCAAAATAGATAGCACAAAAAAAATCGTTAAATCGTTAATTCGTTAAAGTTTGATCTTTCAAATAAGAATTTTTTCATACAAAAAAGGACCAACTTAATTAATTGATGATTTAAAGATTTTTTTGTGACACATGGTCCATGTACGTGACTGCAGTGTATCGATTTTTGAAAATGCTTTGATGTTTGGAGCTTTTCCTCTAGTTCAAGTCAATGTCACACTTTCCGGTTATCTGCGCGAGCGAGCCTGTTGACATAGACGGTCAAAAAAATGCCAGAAAATGAGAAGCTGCTTTTGGCCTCCAGCCGACATGTACGGCTCCTCTTTTGAAGCCAAAAAGTAAGTTCAAAAAGTGTATCAAAAGCAGCTTCACCTTTAGGTTTTTTGTTTCACGCAAAATTGACCTCCAACGTTTGAGGCAAACACCTGTGGATCTCAGACAATGCTGATCTCCAGGTTTCTAAACCTTCCAGGTCTTTCTTTGGTTTGGTTGCCAGCTAAGCTCCTGTACAGAACTTGAACTAGAGGAAAAACTCCAAACATCAAAGCATTTTTAAAAATCGATACACTGCAGTCA
This sequence comes from Durusdinium trenchii, assembly GCA_963970005.1. Classification (NCBI taxonomy): domain Eukaryota; class Dinophyceae; order Suessiales; family Symbiodiniaceae; genus Durusdinium; species Durusdinium trenchii. Next base: position 618,449 of record CAXAMN010026918.1, read on the forward strand.
CGTACATGGACCATGTGTCACAAAAAAATCATTAAATCATTAATTACTTAGTTGGTCCTTTTTTTTGTATAAAAAAATTACTTATTTGAAAGATCAAACTTAACGAATTAACGATTTAACGATTTTTTTTGTGCTATCTATTTTGAGTTGAAATGAAAAAATGTTGAAAAATGATTTTTTTAATAAGAAACAAATAGTGTATGGCGAGAGGAATTTCAGCTACTACTACTACTAGTCCTTCTTCTTTGCTGCAATTGAGGCTTCCAACATGGCTCATCCGGGAGAGATAGATAGATACTAGAGAGATAGATAGATACTACCCAGACATAAGATATAATAGTCATAAGATATAATACTCATAAGATAGATACTATTGTCCCCAGTTTGCTGCCCCCAGTTCCCTGCCCCGCAGTTCCCTCCCCCAGTTCCCTGCCCCCAGTTCCCTGTCCCCAGTTCCCTGCCCAAGTTCCTGTCCCCAGTTTGCTGCCCCCACTTCCCTGTCCCCAGTTCCCTGCCCCAGTTCCCTGTCCCCAGTTCCCTGTCCCAAGTCGCTGATCAAGGCCTACAGTGGATCTCAGACGAGGCTGATCTCCAACTACTGTGTGTAGAGCCTCAAGTTGTGAGGGCAGCAAAGTGGGGACAGGGAACTTGGGACAGGGAACTGGGGACAGGGAAGTGGGGGCAGGGAACTGGGACAGGGAACTGGCGGGCAGGAACTGGAGGCAACAAACTGGGGACAGGGAACTAGGGAACTGGGGGCAGGGAACTGGGGCAGGGAACTGGGGGGCAGGGAACTGGGGGCAGCAAACTGGGGACAGGGAACTTGGGACAGGGAAGTGGGGGCAGGGAACTGGGGGCAGGGAACTGGGACAGGGAACTGGCAGGGAGCCGGGGGCAGCAAACTGGGGACAGGGAACTTGGGACAGGGAACTGGGGACAGGGAACTGGGGACAGGGAACTGGAACTGGGGACAGAGAACTGGGGGCAGGGAACTGGGCACTACTTTGCGTCGTCAAGAGCGTGTTTTGCTGCTGGCGCAGGTGGAACCATGGGCCGGAGGTGGCAGAATGCTAGATGCAAGAGTGGGACTCTGAAATGGGCGTGAAAACTGAGGACCAATTCTGTTTCCCCAGCAATAGTCGTGCTGCTTGGACTCTCTGAGGGATTCTCTTGCACCCAGAGGGGGGCGGGGGCAGGCCGCTTTTTCCCTGTTTGTTGTCGGTTGGCAGCTGCCTCGTTTCCTTTTATTTTTCCACGAGTACGGACGTCGGTGTGGGCTGCCCAGGTCATCATTGAAAGGAAGGAGACACTACTTGATGAAGGGGAAAAGGACAAAGACGAACCCAACCAAACAAGCAGAACACCCCCAAAAACAAAACCACCAAACAGACCAACACCAAAACCAGACCCAAAAACCGCCAAGAAAAAGACCCAAACCAGAAAACCAAACCAGATCCACAAGGCCAGGGACCATTTCCCTATCATACGTTATCCCATCTGAATGCATCATGGCAATGGACCGAGCGGATCAGGTCTCTTCATACAGGTTGATTCCTTTTTGGTGTCTTTTTGGGCTGTGTTTGTTGTCGTTTGGGGGCCTCTTTCTTGCGGGTGGAATGCAACCTGTACAGCAACTCCTTCTTGACTCGATCAAGGTGACTTGTGCAGAATCTGCACACATTGCGCCTCGACTCGTGCAAAAAAATGGACCGAGGGGATCAGGGATCAGGACTGAGGTCCAAACTCCCTCGCGCGTAATGAAACCACAACAAGGAGGAGTGCAGCAGAGTGGCAGTGGTTGCTCTCCCTGCTTAGGGTAGCTTGAGCCAACGCAACGGACAACATGGCAGAAAACAAACACAGAGGGGAAGGAGCAGCACGCTGCAACTTGGGTTTTTGCATGGAAAAACATCCCTCTGCTCAGACAAGTAACGAAATAGAAAAAATTTGACTTCGCTGCTGCAAAGGCCGTTTTTCTTTTCACCTCATTTGTGCGCGCTCGCTTAGAGGCAGCCAGAAATCTGCATCTTCTCCAAGCGCCCATCGAAGAACTGCATAGCGAGGGACTCCAACTTGCGCAGTAGAAAGGTCAGCAAGCCAGCCAAGGAATTCAACCGAGGGCCCTAGGGCCCATCCATTCCGGTGAAGCCGATTGGCCAAGTGTAAGTGCGATGTTTCCAGAAGACGGGCAACAGCCATTTGTTTGAACTGTTGCTTGAAGCGATTCGCTCGTTGGGTTTGACTCAAGATCAGAAGAAGGTGGCGAACGTTCTCAGCAGGGAGTTGCGTTTGCCAGTAGTTCCAGCACTGGTGGACTTGTCTTGCATTCGAGTCGTCGTGTTCGTTAGCGAAGGAGGTGTGACCCTGCCGTAAATAGCATCCAAAAAGGGAGACCGCCTGCATCACTGCTGGGTCAAGTAAGGGCCCGATTTTCAACCAACGACACAGACCCACAAGCCGTTGCGGGAACCAGTGGCGCCGAAGCAGAAAGTTTGCCATGGCATGATACAACGGTTGCAGCAGAGAGGGAGCAAAGTAACGGTGAGTTTGTGAATAGTAAAACAGACTCAGCGAAAAGGTATTGAAGTAAATGATTTTGGCATGAATGCTTAGGTTAGCTCTCTCAGCAGCTGCAAGCCTTGTTCGAAATTTCGTAACTTGTTTGGACAGGAGAGCAGTCAAGGATGTTTGCCTTGGAACTTTAAGCGCAACCTCACTCGTGAGCTGACACGTCCAGCCAGTATGCAACGTGAGGCCCAGGTTAACAGTCGATGGTACGATACACTGACCACCAATCCCTGCTTGATCAAGACGGTATAGTTGACCAGGAGAAAATTCTGCATTGGTGAGTAGTTGCGTCTTTGAGCGACATCGGCAGGGGCTCGCTGCTAACTGGCATAGCAAAGGGTGGCCTTCTGATGGCATCTTCGGGATCTGTAGATGACATGTGTATGCAGTGGTCACCATGTCTAAGGACAAAGTGACGTGCGTAGCATGGAACAAGCTGGAGGGCAGCACTACGCGTGGCTTGCCCCTTATCATGGATTGGAGTGACATGTCTCCAAACGTCTGTAACTTTGAGCAATGTATTCTCTGCTTGGCTGGAAAAACCAACCTGCCAACAGTCATGTATATCCATGACAATGCCAGCTGTCTTCCATGCTTTAACGTACTTAAAGACTTCCTCTACCCATTGAGCATCCTCTTGATGTCCAACCACAGTAGTATCATCCACATAGCCAGCGACAACAAAAACTCGTGGGGTTTGATTGAGCGCAACAAAAATTGGACCCATGGCCAAACAAAAGAAGTATACTGAAGTAGAACGACCCATGTCAACTCCTGAGTGAACACTTCATGCAGGTAACAATTGTCCCTGGACTTTATGTCTGATGCGCCTGCCAAAGAGCAGGTAGCGCGCAAGTTGAAGGACCCACGGGGTGCATTGGCGAATGCGGAGAATATGGAGTATCCAGTGTGCGTTGATCCGCCCAAAAGCCTTAGAGAGATCGGCAAAGAGCGCTGAGGCAGGTGTTGAACCTTCCAGAGCTCCTTGAACTTCTAGCACCGCCCTTTGTGGTTCCCGAAAGGAATTTAACAGAGTTTGGGCTGGATGGAAGCTGTGTCGCACGGTGCGAAAGAGAATGGCAGCAGCTGTGCCGTCTTGCAGCCTGTCTAGGGTATCTGGCATACCTAATGGCCGAAAAAAGTCGGCAGTGGGCCCCTGTTTGGCTTTGGGGATCCACACGCCGACCTGAGTGGGCGGCAACAAGGTGCCCGACAATATGTGATGAAAGTCATCACACAGGATCTTAGCTGTATGCTGTGGAAACACACGCCACAGGGCATATTGTAGTCCATCAGGGCCAGGTGCCGAGTCCTTAGTGAGTAGGAGGTGTTCAATATAGTCTTGTTCAGTAGGCTCGGGAATACTCAGAAGTACACCGTCGGTAAGCCGCAAGCGTACTGTGCCGTTCTCTATCGTATTGAACTGGGTGAGTAAACCAAAAATCACGCGTTGCTAGCATAGCTTCATCGTATTCTAGGGCGGTTCGACACTCTTGCCCATTCTGTTGTAACAAGCTGCCATGGTAGAAAGTGCCCCTAGGACAAACTGTCTTGAGCCTGTCCCAGAACAATTTCTGTCTTTGTGTTCGCTGAACTGGACCCTTGCTTTCTGCACCAAGTGGCAAGTGTACATTATAGACGCGGCTGCCACCTCTGCAGCTTGAAGCGCCGCAGCAATAACAGTGGTCGGTATCAAGAAACATCCTTGCTGCGTTTGCCACGGTTGAAGAAGTTCGGTGGCAGGACTTTGCTCGTATAGCAGGCATACTTCTTCCTGCTGAATGTGTAAATAGGTTTTCTCTTTACCTAGCAGCTTGTAAAGTCGTTTAAGAGGCGATAATCTTTTGAAGTGACTGGAGTGACTTCTCCACCAACTCCAGACAATGGCACGGCAGTGGTGAGAGAGCACTGAGTGGGCAAGTTTGGTCTCTTGTGCAAGAGAAATCTTGCGTTTCAAAGCGAATAGTGAGGCCTGTCTTGCTAGGTTTTCTGGCCCATCAACGGAGGCAGTTGGGTCTAGGAACACTTGAGTCGCAATGGTGTGATGTTTTTCAGACTGCGGATGTGGGCGGAGACGGGGTTTCATTTTCAGTCGCAACATCAAAGCTTTATGGTGACAAGTGTCGATCCGATACCTGCCATAAATACGCGCAAAAAGTTGCGTTGTGTCGAGAAAGAGGCTGGGGACCAGGAAACGATCCAGTGCAGACTCTTGCTCCTGAAAGTTGTAGGTGGGGAGCTCAGGATCTACATCAGTAAGCCCACCTTGTACAAGAAAATCGTCCCACGTTTGGAAATGGTGCTGATCACTTCGATTGAAACCACCTCCAACAAAGACCGGGTGGTTATCTAGTGTAAGAATGGATTGCAATGTGGATGCGACAAAGGATTTGGTGCTGCTTGGAGGTATGTACACCGATACAAGCCAGATGATACAGGCTTGGAATTCAACACAGGCAGCAATCGCATAGTGCTTAACCAAGACTCGTTCCTCTTTAACTTTCCACCCTGGCGGAAATAAGATCGCAACCCCTGCCTGCTCGCCTGGATTTTGCTTGGCCAGAGTGGCAACAACTTTGATTTCAGGCCATGAATGGAAGAGGTGTTGAAAATTAGCCTGATTCCATTTAGTCTCTTGTAGTAAGACCGGAGCCGTCCTGAGCATGGTTCTGACAATCCACGTCTTGTGTGTGTTGGTGGGCAGTTCCGGTGACCAGCTATTGAGGTTCCAAGAGTGGATTCCTCGAATGGAAACTGGTAGGTCACTGGGGCGCTGCATACGGAAATGCAGGATACCGTGACATAGCTGCCAAAATTGAAGAGGGACGCACCGTAGAGATTGCAAACCATTGGGCAGGACTTTGGAGACCTCTCCTTGTTGTAACTGAGCGCTTGGGACAGCACACTCTTTAAATTTGCCGAGGCACATAAGGAGTGTGCGCATTGCGTCCGACATATTCACCCTGTCATCAAAACCACATAGTGCCAACAAATCTTCGATGTGTATCCGCCTATACGGCAGGCGTGGGTGAACAAAGTGGATAAGGAAGTGGAGAGAGGAGACATGCGTGAGTGACTGGTTGTTAGATTGTTGCGTGTTGCGCCAACGAACTGCCCGTAGACCTGTGAGAGAGTACGCTGCACCAAACGGAGAGACTTGAGTAGTAGGTTGCGCAAATACATTTAACCACTCCGAAGCAGAGCCTGTGCTCTGCGAAATATAGTGACAGAAATCTCTCCTTGTGTGCAAGCGCACCATCCAGTGGACAACGTCATTTGATGACAGTCATCAATACAGGTATCTTGTCTGCAGCTTGTTGTACTGCGGACTCCAAGGGCAGGATTGGGTGTGTTGGGCTTTGTGTAGGAACAAGAGTACAGTAGCTATATTCTCGCAGTTCTCAGTGTTTGAAGTGGCAAGTTGGTATATGAGTAGCAAGCAGTGAGCATACGGCTGCTCAGCATTCCAAATACCTGACTGTATTTGCGGACGCGCAGCTCGGGCACTCTGAGGACAGATGCTAAGGCACCAATCCTTGAAGAGGCCTCCAATGAGGACAATAGGAAAACTGCCTAGCATGAGGTGGCAGGCATTGGCAAAAGGCTCCTTACATACTTTACCTGCCTCTGCAAGTAAAACGTGAGACAAACGCCATAATGCGCAGCCTGGTTCAACAATGCTGTGTTGCCATGGTGTCTCAGTGACCGTGCAAACACGTTCCTGTTGCAAAGCAAAGGCGCAGAGGTGGCTGGTTCCTGTGCCGTGTAGGCCAGCCTGGAAACCAAAGGTAGATCGATACAAAGGAGTAGTGGTTGAGGGCTGCCGTATGTGCAGGGACTCCCCACCATACTTAAACAGCAAAATTTCAAGCGTATCACGCAATCGGAGCAAGTAGAGATTCTTGGCTCGACTGGGTCCAATGTATCTGATGTGAACCGGCTGGTGAATTAACCAGCAAATAATGAAGCCGGTATCAGTACTTTTGGCTGTGCTTAGCAGGCCACGGAGGAAGAGGATGAGCCGATGGTAGGTCCGATGTTGCAACAACTCTTGTCGGCAAATGCTGAGAGCAGAGGTGGTAGTGGAAAGAGAGCACAAACCTTGCACTATTTCTTCATCAACAAAAATCCATTGTGGGACTGCAGCTTGTTCAACATAGCATGTCAGATTGATATCTTCCAAGAACTGCCTGAAAGGTTTTTGGCCAAAGATATCAAGTCTTTTCTCTTTTCCTTCCTTGAGGGCAGTTTCAACAGCATTCTTTGTGAGGTAATATGGTAACGTTTGCGCAACAATAGGCTGTGATATGGGAGGTCGGTTGGTAGGTGCCATGACTAGTTGACGGTAATTAATGTGCCTGTATGGCTCAGGCGCCAGGGAAATCTGGGTGTTCCGTCCTTTGCGCTTGAGATCTTCTTCAATGGCCTGTTTAAAGGCAACGTAACTCTTCCTGACCTCATCAGGTGTGGCAATCCCAAAGAAACAATCTGTTTGCCCTTGACGCTTGGGAGCTTTGGCCTCCAGGTGTTAGGGCACTTGGAGGGAGCCCTTGGCTCTACCTCTACCAGTGGCCAGAGACACACCTGGCGCAGCCAGGGGCGCTCCCCTTTCCACACCACGTGCCGAGAGAAGCAAAGGAAGGAGTGGATCCACACACCGAGTGACGTGGGACCGAACCCATTTATTTCCACCAAGGAAGTACAGAGTAACCCATACAACCCGGGGACATACGCTCGGGTCAATGCCTTTGACAAATGCGAGCAATTAGACAAGCCGAAGTGGCTTCGTTTCCTGCCGCCAAATGCCAAAGACATGTGGAGGGATGATTTCACTGACGCAGTGCGCTAGGACTTACAGTTGCTTAGTCGCACTGTGTCAATGTAAGATGCTCTTCCCCTACGTGTTGAGTGAAAGCCAGGCTCCGACGAGCAGATAGAGTCATCAATCTCGCCTTCATCGACTGCAATTTTGTGAGCCCACCGGGATGAGAGCCTTAGCTCCTCGTCCCTGGTAGGCGGGTGGTAGCAGAGTGGTTGATGGAAGGCACCCAGGGAGAACCTTAGTTGCTCGTCTCCGGAAAGCCGAACCACAGCCAATCTTGTACAAAGATGGCACAAGTACCATGCCAGGATAGGTCCATGTCTCACCTGTTTCACCTGGGCCATGCGTGTGGTAGAATAGTGTCCTCAATGCTCACTATCTGATGGATAAGTCACTCTTTGGCATTTGCGTGGGAGCCATTGGGTGAGTGCTGTGCCTCCCTTGTGGGAGGTAAATCAGCGCGTCATCAGCAGACCTTTCGTTGCAATGCCTTCCACCGCCGCACACACGATGAGCCTCTGCTTTTCGTATGCGCAATCAGTTGTATAGTTTGTGCCACGGAGAGGGAATTTTTCCACGGCTTGCTATGCCTTGCAACTAATGACTCCTTGGGCAGGTGTCATTGTCACTGCTGATTTTGCTCTTGGCACTTTGTAGGATGTCGAAACACTCCGAATGCCAACCATCCAAAGCGGCTTGGGTGACCCCACCCTTGCCAATAGAATGAGGCCACATTTGATTGGCCGTCCCGAGCAATCGCCCACGATCAGATGCATTTTGCCTTCCGTAGAGAATTCAGGCCCCTAGATATTTTGCAGCTCATCTTTTCACCTGTCTCACATCCGTACAGAGGAAATGCTACTGTCATTGATTGGGGGCCCTTGTTGCGCTTGTTTCTTGTTTTGGGTTTGGGTTTTGGTGTTGCTGTTTGCTGTTTTGGTGTTGGGTTTTGTGGTTTTCTTTCCCCCATCAATATGCTGTGTTTCCTTTCCTTCTACGATGACCTGGGCACACCGCCCCACATGGCGTCCGCACTCGTGGAAAAAAGAGCGTTAGGTTTGAAGGGATTTGATGACACTTCAACTAGGACTTTTGAGCTTGAGAAGATTCTTGTTGAGTTGATGTGAGTTGACCATTGCTGGATGCCACAGGGTTTGGATGAACAGGAAAGCCTGCAATCACGAGAACTTGATGCACGATGACGCCAAATAGTAGCAAAGGGTTGTAACTAGAAGGGTTGACTAGAATTCTTTGCTCGCTGTGGACTTGGGACTTGACGACTTTGCAGTGATTCGATGTCAAGTTGATTGGTTGCAGTTGAAGGTAAGTAACAGGGTTTGAACTCATAAGATGCTTCTTGAACAGTAAGAGGGATGGAGTGACTGGAGGGTTGAGTCTAGACTCCTTTTGTGACTTGCTGTTTTGAGCTTTTGTTCACTTTTGGGCTTGGCAGGTTTGATCGCGATAGGTAGATGTCGACTTTGACCTGTCAGGTTCTCGCTTGAAAGCAACTGGCTTTCAAGATCCCAATGATGAAAATGGCATGGGCCACTGTGAGACTCCTAAGGCCATGCTTTCTGAGGGATCTTGACCAGTTTTGTCTTTTGTCTTGCTTGGTTGAACCTTGGTCGATTGAGTTGAGGCTTGTTTGGAACTTGCTGACTTGAGTTTGTTGACGTTTGATCGACCTGGAGACCATTCTGGAAGACAGGAGTTGAGATCTTAGTTGATGCTCGAACCTTAGTTGCTCAGAGAAAACGAATTGAAGAGAAGAAGAAGACAGGAAGCCCAGGAGAAGGTACGAGGTGACCCAAGAAGGGATGTGAAAAGTGTGGGTAGCACGCCTGTACAGTGTGTGGATCACCTAGTACCTCTTTGTAGTGGAACTTTTCGTTTTTCTGTATTTGGGGTTGGAGCTGAGTAGGGATCTTTCTTTTTGGAGTGTGTTCTCTTTGACCACCTTAGCAGGACTATATAAGTGGAATGTGACCAGAAGTGGCTAGAAGCATGTCTAGAGAAGCCCTATGTAGAGAGCTGTAGTGCTTTGGATGAGCTGTGTATAGCTTAGGTTTGCTTGAGAGTGTTTTGAGCTTTCTTGTACTTTGAGTATGTTTTGGACGACTGTGACCAGTCAGACCTCTTCAGAGAAGCGTGGATGAACAGAGATACAGTCAAACCCACTGTAACGTTTGGCTCAAGAGCGGGATTCAAAAAGGGGTCGCGACTGCTTCCGTGTTTTCACAAGAAAGGAGTCACGCTGTCGCAGGGAATGAAACCCAGCACTCCATGGTCGCGAAGATGTACTGAGAGCCAACCGAATTCATCGCCCCTGTTTCACCTCCTCTCATTTTGGCTTACACGGCCTCTTGAGCTACGCCCCAGGTTGCAGTTTGTCTTTTGGGGGCTGGGTGTTGGTTTTTGTTTTGTTTTGTTGGGGTTCTGCGTTTGTTTGTTGGCCTTCTGGTTGTCTTCTCTACTGCAACCTGGATGGTAACTCTTTCTTCACTAGAATAAGATGTCCTGTGCAACTTCTGCACACATGGCGTCTTCACCCGTGCAAAAAAAAGAGGGAGCCTCGTCGAACGCCGGAAGGCGCACTGAAAGCAATGATGACCAGAGGCATGCTGCCGGACATAGGCCACAGCTTTTCCTGTTTTTGCACTTGAAATGATTGTAACCAGGACTAAGCTGCCTTCACTGCCTTCCAAGGCCAGAACGTTCCTTGGTTCTGTTCACGAGTGCGCAGAGCTTCAACCATCAGCAAAAGATGACCTGTGCACACCGCACGCGTCTCCGCTCGTGCAAAAAAGGAGTTGGGCACTGCGTGCTTCACCCCCAGCTGCAAGCCATTCCTTTCTGTCCGTCGCAATGCTGCTGTTTTGACTGCTCCTCCTCCCCCAGGATGCTACCGCAGTGGTTTTCTTTTGTGTGCCTGTTTCAAGTTTACAGGAACCCGCAACATGGTCATGCAAGCCTCTCCCCAGCCTCAATGAAAAGCAAACTGTTTGTACAGCTCTGCTGCTGGCCAGGTGCCTGGCGCTATTTCAAAAGCTCTATGGCACCATGACATTCTGCTATGTTGCCTTTCGATTGCCTGTCGATTGTCAATGTCATGAAGTACTGAGAGGCCTTTTGCAAATTCGTGGCCCCATGTTTCACCCACATGACTACATGAGTTGCCAACTGTCAGGAAATTTGCTCTCTGCTTGTTTGGGTTGTTTCGGGATAACCTGCGCAATCTCTGCACACATGGCGTCTCCACCCCGTGCAATTCAGTGCCCATTTGTTGCAGAGTAATCTCACCATTTCACCCTCACCTTGGTCTCACCTGGGTACAAAGTTGAATCGGTTTTGTTTGTGTTGGTGTTTTGCGTTTGCGTTTTTTTTTGCTTTTCCCTTGGGAGATTCAATTAAAACTCGCATAAGCTAACCTGTGCACTGCACTGCACAAGAATGTCCCACGAGAGTGGACATGTGCAGCTTTTCGAATGCGTTTGCATCCGGTTCGTGCACAAGAGTGTTCCACTGGACCTGCAAGAGTGTCCAAAGTGTCCCACAAGAGTGTCCTACAAGAGTTCCAGAAGTGACCCACAAGAGCGCAAAAGTGTCCCACAAGAGTCCCACAAGAGTAGTCCCTCCAAGGAAACACTCTTGTGAACGTGTTGAGACCAAGATCCTTCCACACGTTGGCGCCCACAGCTCATTTGAGCTTCCTTGGCACAATGAGATTTGGGGAGCTGAGTTGACGCTTGACACTTTGAGTGGAAGGCCAGTTGGGAAGAAGCTTGGCTTTACGTCAAGTTCGAAGCCGTTTGTGATGACATTGAAAAAAGTTGTTTGGATCGCAGCGTGGTGAAAGCGTTTCAGAACTAGAAGTGCAAACTGTTTTGAGAGATGAAGCAGTCCAGTTTTTTCCGAAGAAAACTTTGATGTTGAAGGAACATGTCTTAGATATGATGATTTTGACATCAGAAGTGTTGCAGTCATGGCAAGGACATTAGAACCCAGAAGCATGTTGTGCTTTTCCAGTCTTGTGGAGGACAAGTTTGTGAACGCGCATACATGCCGCAAAGGAACATGTCTTTGATCTTATGTTTCCACACAAGGTGTGGGGGGGTGAGGTTGTGATTTGTCTCTTTTTGTGAGGCAGGTGGCGAGACTATGCTGGAGGTGTCCTTTGGATTCTTCTGGGGGTGGCGAGACATCTGTTTCAGTTTTTTTTCAGCTGCCTGCAAGGTCAGGATGTCAAGCGATACTTGCGAGGCTTTCGTCCGGCGAACTGCTGGCTGATGGTGTCCGAGTAGCGCGACTGTGTTGAAAGACTTTGCATACCTAGTTTCCTTAGTTGCGGTGAGTGAGTGAGTGAGTGAGTGAGTGATTGAGTGAGCCTGGCGCGAAATCTACCTTTCGAAGTTCACAGAGTGCTGTGCCACCACGAAATCTGCAGCTCGAAGCGCCTGCCACGAAATCTGCACTTCGAAGTTCACAAAGTGCTTTACGTGCCACGAAATCTGCAGTTCGAAGTTCACAACGTGCTGTGCCTGCCACGAAATTTGCAGACGAACCACATGTCCAAAAGTCACGACTCACTGCACTTGTCACGAAATCAGAGCGCCTCAAAGATCACCACATGTCCAAAGTGCTGCGCCTGCCACAAGACCTGCATTTCGAAGTAAAGCCGCTTCGATCCCTTGCGCCTGTCACGAAAAGTCGACTTTGGACTACCAAAGCACGAAGTTTCCCTTGCGCCTGCCCGAAAAGTGACCGGATGCGCGGAGCACCACAACACCCCCTCCAGCCGCCCAGATTTTGCGAACGTGCTCAGTCGAAATGCACTTCAAGGATTTGAGAGGCATGAATGTACTGTAAATAGCAGCGAGTTGGCCGACCGCCCCGGTGCAACACCTTGATTAGACACCGGTGCTTAACCCCTACCGTAAAAACCCCAAGTGTGTCCACACTGGTTGGGGAAAAATGTTATATTACAATCTTGACGTTCAAAGTCAAAGAAGCATGTAGGTTACATTTAGGGTCACCCCTCACTAGTTTGTGGCGATCTTTTTTTAAAATTTTTCTCAGCCAGTAGCGACTTTTTCTATTTTTCTTGGAGCATCTGCCGAATTCCTCCCCTAGCGCAGCCTTCCACACAAGAACCAGGCAGACATCATCACGTGGCCTTTGGGAACACCTCTCTCATGCGTCTGCGGTTTTGAGTCAGCGGGTGGCAGAAAGAAGGGCAGGTGGGTTTGGCAGTATCCTGGGTTTCCAACACTCGAGGAACAAACCTTGGGTCTTGGCCTCTCTTGCCAACCTCGTGGGGATTGGGACGGGAGACCAGTCCTCATTTTCGTTGCAAGCTCCAAACCTGGTCGTTTGCAAGCTAATTTGGGCTTGCAGAAATCGCGCGACCCGACATCCCACGTCTGTTCAGCGCCAAAATATACCATGGCTTGTGTGGTGCATGGGCTTCAGACCATCCAAGCTTTTGCTGCTTGGCCGGTGGAAGAACAGGTCAATTCACTCATTTGGACGGAGAACTTCCTGCAAGGAACATGTCTTGGACATGGTGAAAAGAACCAAAAAGACACAGCACTGAGGAGGTGAAAACCGCCCCCTCCACCTCACCGACCTCTCCAAGCTCTCCGATCACTGTCAGCAGCGGTGGGCTGATTGACAAGGTGAGGGGTCGCTCGGTCCGGGGTCGGGACGTCAATGAATTGCAATGAACTCGGTCTGGGGAGATTTTGGACGCTACAGAGTCCAGCAGCGGAGCGTTGAATGAAATGGCCAATGCTCGAAAGACAGCGGCCACTTCGAGAAGAACTATATACTTAAGTTAAATATATGCATATTATACATATAATATATATACACATTTTTTTTTCGAAGACTTCGTGCCTCACAACGACAGACACATCCTGACCCTATATATAGAGCCCTGGAGCCGAAAGACATGCCACGTCAGGAGGCGCTGCTGGAGCTGCAACAGGCGCTGCTGTGGGGTTTCAAGTTGGTTTGTGGGGAGATCCACTTAGCGATTCCGAGAATGAATGAATCAGCAAGTAATAGCACCTGTCTGAGAAAAATATAGGACACCTGATGGGATCCTTCCCTCAGAAAGAAAGTTGTTTGAAGAACAAAAACAGACAAAAACACACCTTAACAAACACCACATCTCTATTTAGACGTTCGCATTCTTTAACAGATCCTGAAGAAGTCCTTCCACTCAGGTCTTCCTGGAGACCTTCGCCTTGCCCAGCTTCCAACGCAAGCTACGGGAGGCTTCGTCCACCGCAACGCGATCCGATGTCTCTCTCTGGGAGTTGTTGGAGCAGGGCCGCTCGGTCCCGGACCGACGCCACCCCGACCGACGCGGCGGCGAAAGGCGTCGGAACCGGTGTGGCGCCGACCGGTTGGGCCCAACGGATCGGCCCGGATGGATGGCTTGGGGTGTTCCGGCGTGGAAGCCCGGTGTTCCGAAGGGGGTTGGACCGATGGGGGGGGAGTCGAGGTGGAGCTGCAACATTGGAGGATGGCATTCGATTCGCAGGTGGTAAAGGTCGTGGGTACATGGTGGTACCGGTCGGTTCGGAGCTGAGAGTCTTGGAGTTGGAGTTTGCCTGTGACCATCGCCAGCTTTGGGGTTCAGGTTTGGAATCTGAGGTTTCCGCGTGTCGGAGGTCCGCCGTTGAAGTCATTCACTTGCCCATGTCACCGTTGGCGACAGACTTGTCACCGTGGTCCGTTGGCCACGGAGCCCAGGGGAAGCGCAGAGGCTTGAGAAGTATGGCATGGAGGCATCACTCCTTGAGTTGAAGGAGCTCTCGAATCTGTGGAAGGACTTTGAGAAACTTGCTCCACCAATCTGGCACCGCGGTTTGCGCGTATTTTGGCGCGGGGGACCGCTCCGCTGGCCACCTCCAGTGAACTTTTGAGGGCAGATCCACCTTTTCCACCTCCAACTCTTTCTTCTCCGACAGAAGAAGAGAAGGCCAGATATCCATGCTGTCAAAGGAGGTCATGAGTCATAAGTGCCACAGTGCCATTAGTAGAATTATTCCCCCTGAAATCATCATTATGGCTACACATGCATGGACAAATGGCCCTGAAAAGATGACCATTTTCCGAAAACCAAGCTTGGATGATTTGGCTCTACACATTCACCAATTCTCGAATGGATCTTGGTCTGCGGTACAGGTGAGATTTAAGTGGTTGTTCTTTTCGTTCATTGGGGATCTATTGGCGCTTTTAATCGAAGCGCCCTGAGAGAGTTGGCCACCCTCCCGAAACACCCCAAGAGGCTCCCCAAGCTTGAAAGCCACGAACGAGCCCGAAAACCTGGTTTTCGTCTTAAGACGAAGGTCTGAAGCTTCCCATACAATTAGCACCCCTCTTAGGACAGATGCAGAGGT
>CAXAMN010026929.1:3692-47647 GCA_963970005.1 Durusdinium trenchii
CCCCAGCCTGGGAGACAAATGAAAAGAACTGGGAGACAAATGAAAGGAAGTGGGAGACAAGCCAGCCGGGAACCCGACCACAAGCACCCAGCCTGGGGAGACAAATGACAAGAACTGGGAGACAAAAGAAAAGAACTGGGAGACAAATGAAAGGAAGTGGGAGACAAGACCGGGAACCCGACCACAAGCACCCAGCCTGGGAGACAAATGAAAAGAACTGGGAGACAAATGAAAGGAAGTGGGAGACAAGCCAGCCGCGAACCCGACCACAAGCACCGAGCTTGGGAGACAAATGAAAAGAACTGGGAGACAAATGAAAGGAAGTGGGAGACAAGCCGGCCGGGAACCCGACCAGACCATCCAGCACCAAGGCGACCATTCTTTAAAGCATTGAGAACCCCTAACAGTAAGCTGTTTGGGGAAAAAAGCATCATGGATTAGGTTCGAAACTGTCATGCACCGACAGGACTGGATGACAGCCATTGAGATCCCACCTGACGAGCAGTTGCTCGCCCAGCTGGGCAACTGTGTCCCGGAGCAAGGCACTTGGCCAAGCAGCATGGAGAAACAGCTGAGGAAATGCTCTATACGATGTGAAATGTGAATTGCAAGCCAACAAATGGATGCCATGGAGTTGCGACGTCAGCTGGACGAGGTGATTCAGCAGCTATCTCAAGCCGACTTGGAACATCGAAGATTGCAGGCAGTTGCAAAGGAGAAGGAAAAGGAAAAGGAGAAAGAGAAGAGCTCCAAGAATGTCAGCTTCTCTGAAGAGTTCAGAGCAGCGCCAACGAAGAGGACATCGCAGCTGAGAAGAAGGCTCGGCAACCCAAGGCAGAGGAGTCAACGACTGCTAAGAGCAAGCCACCACTTCTCCCAAGCAAACCCAAGGCAGGTCGGAATGTTCCAATTATCCCAGCTTCCAGCGTCCGAGGTTCAGTCGCCAAGAGCGTGCCGAGGCTGTCGAGGTGGAAGGATTCCTTCTTGAGGTGGTTGGGAGCTCGATCAGCCGTGCAACTGTCCCAAAGTCCAAGGCCGCGAAGAAGATCCATCGTGAAGTCAAGAAGAAGAAGCGAGCCACGGCGGAGAAGAGGTCTTCATCTGGGAAGCGAACTACACCAGTGAAGAAGATGCCCAGGAAGCCTGTCAAGACAGAAGAGACTGCGGCAGTTGAAGCGCCAGACCCGCAGTCCACATGGAAGAAGCGCCGTGGGACAAAGGCGAAGGCACGTCCATCGAAGAGGCAGCGAACTGAAGAGAAAGGAGAAGATCCTTTGCCAGTCCGACCAGCGGTGACGCTTTTGCCGCGTCTTCACCAGACGTATGAAGCTCCTACAGAGGACGAAGTCAAACCGTCCGATTCGGTGAGCCAGATCGGAGAAGGTTCCTACGTCGCCGAGGGGTTCAATCGTGAAGAGCGAGATCAAGAGCGAGGTCCATGAGGCAAAGACGATGGGGCCACCGCCGAAGCCACCGCAGCCGGTACGCCGATCGGTGCCAGGGAGGGACAGATTGTTGCGCCCGCATCAATCGCTCTGTTCCCTCCTCCTCCTCCACCAGCTTCAGCTCCGGAGACCCCAGCGGATCCAAAGGCATCAACTGGACGAGCAGAAGCCAAAGCAACTACGATCCAGCCGGTGTTGCCAGCTATACAACACCTGCGATGCCATCTGTGCCAATGGCAGCCAGCCATGGGCAGCAAACGTGTTTGGCGTGCTTGGGGTGGGAATGGTGACACCAACAACGAACGACCGTTATCTGGTGTTCCTATCGAGCCTGCGCAACCGTCCAGGCACGTGTCAATCTACGCAGCCTTCAACGTCTTCAGCAGCAGTTTCATACACACATGGTCGAAACATGGTCTTTGTCGAATTGTGTTGTGGTCGAAACTTATGTCTGAGGCAGGCTTGTATGGAGGTTGGAGTCTCATATATAGGATGTCACGATTGTCTTCAGGGAAAGGCAGTTCAGAGAGAGATCATTAAACTTATCTCATCTGTTTGTCAGGGGCGCAAGATGCCAGAAGCCCGCCATCGATCTGAGCGCGGAACCAAGATTCATGTTCATGTTTCTCTACCGTGTACTGGAGGAAGTCCGATTTTGAACTTTCATCAACAGTCTAGAGTAGAAGTCTTTGAGGAAATAGCTAACTCAGTCGATTGTCTTTTGAAGAAGGTGGATGAGGCCTTAGGTCAGGTATCCAAGAGTCTGGAACTTCAGTACTGGAAGTCAGAGGTCTTGAGGAAGGTCTTGTCGAACCAGCGTCTAGAGTTTGAAGGCATCGTGAACAGATGTTTACCAAGAGTCAACAACCAGTCGGAGAGAGGTTCAGGTTTATGTCGAACCGGAAAGAAGTTGCAAATAGGTTAGCGGAAAGATTCAAGTGCATTGTCGAGCACGCAGCTTGCAACAATGTCAATTGGACAGAGACAGAACGATACACCCGTGTATTCGCTCGATGCTTCGTTCGGTTGCTGAGGAGTCAGGCCGTGTGCAATGCATGAGCGGAGGTTGCCGGATGAGAGCATAGCGCCACGAAGGGGGTGTCTTCTCTCCTTTTGCAGCACCGCTTCTTCGATCAAGTCGAGAGGACGTCGCGAAAAGAGAGAGTGTCTTTTGTCTTAGTCTTCGAAGTTTTCTTCTGAGAAGAGCGTTGAATGTCGAAGGTCAGAGGAATAAGATAGATTTTGATGAGTCTGAGGTTTTCGAGGTCGGTCGAATGTCTCTTGAAGAGAAGATCGGAATCGGAGATCGGAAGGTCTTATTGGCAAAGCCATGGAGGTCTAGAGATTCAGGAAGAATGCAATTTCTATTCTATTCTGTTTTGTGTGTGGTTCAAGCTCCCTGTGCTTGCTGTGCTAGCTGACTGCTTGTATCCGCAGCTATTTGGGCGCGCGTTCGCGTTTCGTCGCCGTTCATGGAAGCAGCCGTGATTTCTGCTTATGTGGCTGGGCGAGAGTTTGAGATTCTATGTATTCTCATTTTCGCGCGTGGCATGTTCGTTGGAGGAATACTGACGAAGCTTTGTTGTCGCTCAGTGCAGGTGATTGTTGATTCGAGCGTTGAGGTGGACGATCTGGTGCCACCAGTGTTCGCAGACTGGCTTGATATGCACGATTCATACTACCGAACTGAGAAAGGAACAGTGTTGCATCTTACACCTTTCTGCAGCTATGCCAAAGGCCGTGCTTTGTCGCGCCTTCATTTCTGCAAGAAGTGTTTGAAGACGAGGCATGAGAAGAGCCCCAAGCCGCAGAATGATGTTGACACTTGACCTCGAAAGGGGGTGTGAAAGTGTATAGCCGAGCTACACTTGTAGCGAGGTCAGTTTACAACCAAAGGTTTGCAGGACAACTGTTTTGAGAACAGTAGAGTTCATGTCTGAGTGCCTTGTAAAGCTTTAGCTGTGAGGGCTTTGCATTTGGAATGCTTGAGCAAGCGTTCGGTACCAGAACTTTGTATTTGGAAGTGTTTTGAGCAAGAGCTTTTGGTAGATTTTGTAGTTTGAGAGTTTTGTCAGCGTGTTTGAATGCTTTAAGCTCGATACCTCCGGTATCTCGCATGGAAATCGCTTGTTACAGGAATGTCCCCTCATAGCTGCTTTCGAACTTTACTTTGGCTCAAGGCCCTGAGTGCGCGTAAAAGGTGCGAGAGTGCTTTCGCTGTGCTTGTGAGTTGTTGCGCGTGCTTTTGCTTTGTGTTTAGGACGTTTGTAATCTACTTACTTAAGGTAGTAGGTTTTTCAGGGAAACAGGTCCGTATGACTTGACAGCAGCCTAGACACACTGCAGACACAACTACAATGTCCTAGGCGAAGACCTTAGTCCTTGTCCTGGAAGAGAGTGAGATGCAAATGATGCTGCCTGGCAAAATATACTCCTGTAGGCTTAGCTGTTTATGGAGTATGTCTCTGCTGTGCTGCGGCACCTCCCTCTTGTTAGAGGGAGGGTATGTGCTGCAACTGTTCGTTAAACAAAGACTCGCCACTACCAGTCACCCTACCATGCATTAAACGCAGGCCACAGTGGAAGCTCCATTCACTTTCGCTTGTCACGTTAGAGTTTCGTGCTTCGCTTTTCGCGTCCAGTACAGATGTGCATAATGTTGGGTACTCGTGCACTCAACTAGCAGCTTGCCTATATGGTAGCCCACAACTGTTACATCACTACTTGTGAGCTTTGATTGATACCTAGAGCACTTCCAATAAGTGCGCGCGGCACAGGCCTGTCATCACAGGCCCTCTGCCCATCTCTTCGAGACTGCAAACTACCATGAAAAGCCGTTTGAAGCTCTTGCCTGATTTCGTTGCCCAACCGCAAAGAAGTGGTGACTTTGTTTCACCAACGTCTCACCTTGCATGTGCAAAGTTGAATCACCCTTCGTGATTTTTCGTGTGGTTTTTGTGTGGCGGTTTTGTTTGGTTTTTGTTCTGCTTGTGTTGTGTTGCTGCTTTTGTTTCCCCTTCCAGGAGATTCAATAAAACTTAGCAAAAGATGACCTGTGCATTCTGCACACATGGCGTCTCCATCGGTGTAAAAAACAGTAGACATGACTCCTGCAGGCGTCATGTCTTAATCTTTGCCGGTGGGTTGGTTGGCAACTGTTTGTGCTTTTCACTTCTCACTTCTCAATTCTGACTTGTTCACCTCTCAAAACGAACCGACTGTAGAGCTGGAATTGCAGCGCCAGCTGGCGCGCTCCCGGACATCCGGACGGTGCGAAGGTGAATCCGGCGGGCCCAAAGTCCAAACCTACATCCCTTTCAAAAACTGGTGCCCGCAGGTTGGCATCAGGGGCCAACTTGAAACCCTTCCCCCCTGTGACCTTCTTTAAGGGGCCATACTGGCCATACTTCAGCACCTTCGTGTAGGTTGCGCCACAGATGTGTTGAGATCGGTTGACATGGCCTAGCTATACACCTGATTTCGTTTGCTTCCTACGGACTTGCTAGGTGAAAAGATGCACAGAACCCTAAAGGTTCTCCTCATACCTTGAAGAGTGTCACTTTATTGGTGGCCTGTGCCTGCAAAGGTTTGTTTCGGGCAGCTTGTTGTATTATGAGACCCTTCATGGCCCGCTGTGTTCCTTTTCGCAAGATGAGTGTGGGGGACCTAGCGCGATGGTCTACGGGCTATGTGTTGGACAACATTTTGTTTCCAGTTGACACGCTGGTTTGGACACGTTGCGCTGGAAGAAGAATTGATGAGGAAACACGACAAAAAATTATGGAACCAAAGCCCCGCACACAACTCTTAAAGGGAATCCCAACAATTTACATAGACCTTGGTTTATGGGTACCTTGGGTGGACCTACTCATGTCGTCTCTGCAGCTGATTCCACTGGCGGCCGATGCCAAAGCCAAGGCGAGGTGGTTTTCATATCATTTGTTTGGGCGTCAACTTCCACATTTGGTTTTTTTTAGAGCCGGTCAGGATTTCTGCTCGACATTCCGTGATGTTGATGGTCCAATTCGTTCAGTGTTGGTTTGGGCCGGATGATTGTTGTTTGGACAAGGCGTTCTTATCCGGGTCGAAGTAGGAAATGGGACGTGACGATTTCCAGGTGCTCTTTTTGCACAGGAGTTGCGTGCCCTGGTAATTTGCACTAGCCAAAAATGCGATCCTTTCAAGCAATTTGAGACGCATCGGATCGCAAACCATGTATGGTCCACGGTGTTCTGTATTGAGCCCTGGAAATGGACCCTTTGTTTTCCCAGCCCTGGTTGCTTCGTGGTTGGCGAGGTTTAGTGCTCTTGGTGTGGTGGTTGGAAAAAGCTTCCATTTTGGGTTTGCCCCATTACTTGCAACAGTCGGTAAACAACTAGCGCAATTTTTTGAAGAAAGGCCTTTACAAACGATCATCATCTACTGTTACTGGCAATAGATGATAGACCCAACTTCCATCAATCAAGTGCTCAATCGCTCTAGTGCTTTGTTGCTCTAGATCTGTAGATGAGCCAGTATTGCGTGGGAGATGGTTGCAACCTCCTACGGCCGCATGCGGCCGGAATCGTGCGCAACATTCATTTTGAGCTTTTGGGGGCATCAATTGATAGACATTCATCCCTGGAATGGTTCAGCATAGTTCAGCCTGTTGCCATCCCTTTGACATTGTCTCTCCTGCGGTGGAGCCGAGCCTGGTGTGCGACAGCGTCAGGTCCCACATGCCAAGAGATTTGATGGTCACAACAAAGTTCGGATGGCCCAGGGACGCTCAAAACAGTTTCCGACTGCAGATTCCTCTATGTTGAGATGAAAAGATACGAAGTACAGAGGAAGTACACGGGATCCCTTCCCTGGTGTTGATGTTAACAGCAGGTTAGGTGGTTATCCTTTGCATCACATAGCGAACTGCTTGAGCAGAAAGAATGTTGGAAAAACGATCTATATAAGTCAACACTGCAAGCTGTGGAGAACGACCTGCTAACGCTTTTTCTTAGCTTGATCCCCACTACCTGCGCTCGGCTCCCTGTGATGCGGCTCCACCTTTGGCCGACCGCGCCAGGGGAGTTGGCAGGCTACATCAAAGATGGCCAGAACAGCTTGCCCGCGGAGAGGCTGTGCTCTTGCGACCCGAGAAGAAAGCAAAATTGAAGAACTGCCGTTGTCTGTTGCGGGGGATTCCAAAACGGTCGAAGACAGGCCGCGGCCAAGCACCGGATTAGGTTGAACCAGGTGTCGACTGTGATGAATGGAACTGAAGACAGATACCACAGAGAACTTGATGGAAATTGTATAAGACTTGTTGACTCGTTTAAGGTTTTCTGTGTGTGAAGGAAGGGCAGTTGGCTCTTGCTCCCAACTTGAGAAGCGCAGAAGGCCCCTCGGCGAGGTCCCTTAGCTGCCTATGACGGTCAAAGAGTGTGGGAGGTCCCTTTTTCGCAAACCTGTTCCGGCCGCGTTCGAGCAGGACGGGTTTTTCTCCGCTTGACATTGCTGACGGTATGTGCTATCAGTGCTGTTCTTAGCTGTGTTGGGATTCCTTGTCAATGCCAGAGAAGCAGATTAACTCTTCAGCAAGCAGAGAACCCCTCTTTGAACACATCGATTGCTCAGAAGAAATGGACACAAATGGCAACCATCAAGCCGATCCAACTGCTTTGGATCAAGGTTTCACTTTTCAGTCTAAAACCGTTTTTTCACTTCTCAGAGTCTTTTTCCTTTTTGTATTGGCAAAAGGCATGGGCATTTGTGCTCGGCAGGTGATCCTGGTGTGCTTTCTTCAAAATGTTGACGAGCAGTGATTTCCATTCTGCACATGCACATGGCAGTAGCTTCCTGTGTGTTTCTCCACTCTTTCTCTCCCCTCTTTTGCAGTGGCTTCCACAAGCTTATCATGCTTGAAACTCTGCAGGCTTGTGTGGCCTGCATCACAAAAGGCCAGGGCGGAGTGAGAGAAGAAGGGGAGGAAGCATTCTCCTAACCCCTTTGTGTACTAGCCTGTAATTGTCAGGCCAAGCAGTCCTGGAGAAAGGGGCTTCAGAGGATAAGTTGGATGAGTGGATTTCTTGGTTTGAATTTGGAGAAGCCCGCGGTTTCGCATTTGATCGGAGTTCGCACATGGAGCAGGACTCGCACATTGTGCAATCGGTTTAAGACTCTAGCATGTCCATTGGTTTTCAACCTACAGTCTTCAATCACTACGAACAACTGTAGTGATGCTGTATCAGGCACCATCACCAGCTACCTTGGCCACAGAGGACACAGCGAGGCAGCGAGGCAGCGCTGGGCTTTTGGTGCATCCAGATAGTTTTCTATAGAGGTAGACACATGTAAAGTATGAATACAGAATACAAGTACCTTGTAACAATGAGAGAATCTTCGGGGCCAATTCAGCAACAAATCTTCCCTGTGCAGAACGGCGGTTCTGCCCTGTGCTCAAAAGACAGGATATGGCGAGAGCCCCAAACAGTATGGTATATACAAAGATTCAAGATGACCTTTGCGTGCAAGGTTTGGACGTCAAATTGCAGATGCAGGTTTGACTTTGATTAGATTGTGCTTGACCTCCTTTGCGTTGCAAGTCTCCCTGGGTCCCTGAGATGCTCTAGAGCTGAGACAACTTGTTGCTTGGCAGTCCGTTTACTGGTCTTATCACAGACCGCGCTCATCACTAGACACCAGCAGAGACATCACCTGCATTTCACGAAAGGTAGCCCTTTAGGGGATACCTTGAGTTTGTCTTGCGCAGCAAGTGTCGGCTCGTCCGGGTCTAATAATTGATCGCTCAATTCAACACCCCCCCCTTGAACTGTAGAGCCTACTTGTACAGGTTCCACTCCAGTGGCCTATCTAGTGTGTCCATGCTTGACTGCCATAAGGCTCAAGAGGATAAGACTCTGCGCATAAAAGACACTAGCGGTCTGCACCTCAGCCGTGTATGCCCTAGTCACTCTTTCAGTGGTAGCGGAGCAGTGATCCTGGAAGACCCAGGTGAGCTCCTTTCCTAGGCATAGACTTGCTTTTAGGCAAACGGCCATGGATTGGATTGACGACTGGGAAGAGCCTGATGCGGATGTGGCTTATGAGCCAGCAGCCTATGTGAATAGGCATGTGAGAAGAGAACCAGCAGCAATAGCAATGACAACACAGGTCACTACAAAAGTGCCCCCATCTTATGATGGAAAGACTTCATGGTTTTCCTATGAGGATGCCATAGACGATTGGTGCGATATCACCGAGCTGGAGGATGAGAAGAGAGGTCCAGCATTAAGGAACAGATTAGAAGGAGAAGCAGCTGTATACAAACGTGTTCTAGACAGAGATGCATTGAAGGCGAATGATCCACCAGGAGCTGGAGTAGATTATTTCAAGCGAGTACTACGACCATATTTTGTGAAAGGATCAACCAATGTATTCCTGTATAGGTTTATGCAATTCGTGCGATTCAATCGAGGATCAGCTGACATGATGAAGTGGATGACAAGATTTCAGATTTTACTTCAAAGGCTTATGAGCAGTTGGATGGACATGTTGGAGCCAGTTACACAAGCACATCCTCAGGTACAAGCTCAGATGCAAGCTGATGCAGTGATAAATGGAGTAGCTCCAACGGCAGAAAGAATTCAGGAAATCATGCAGACTATCAATGGCAATTTGAGAACTTTTCATCAGAACGACTTTCCTTTGGGAGAAAATCTCATTGCCTTACTCATGCTGTCACTCGCAGATCTGTCTCAGGACCAGAGGAACACCTTGACTTCTTTGATGACTCATCGTGGTAGGGTCCTGCAGCAATACACCACAACAGAGTTAAGGACAGTTTTCATTGAGATGTTCTGCACGACAAAGACTTCAGTAGACAATCCTTTGATGCAACCGACAGGTGCTGGAGGTAGAAGATCATTTCTCGTGCTTGAAGAAGGAGAACTCGATGGTACTTATGGCTATTGGGCCGAAGACGAAGAAGATGGAGCAGAAGGATTTCTTGATGCCCTGGACGATGTCTTTTGGGTATATGATGAACAGAATTTCTCTTGGTTCCAGAGGAGATTCCAAGGAAGAAGAGCCAGAAAAGGCAAAGGAAAAGGAAGAAGGAAAGGAAAAGGCAAAGGAAGATCAGGCCGCAGATTCTTCAGACCTCGAGGAAAAGGAAAAGGAGGAAAGAGACGAGGCAAAGGCCATTATGCTGATGAGCAACCGTCAACTTATCCAGATGAGTATTATGAAGAGAATCCTTATGAGGACACTTGGGAGTCAAATCAAGTAGCATATGATGCCATTATTGCCGAAGATATGAATGACTATCTTCAAGGAGAACATGAAGATGCCAACGACTTTTGGCAACAGCTTGAAGAAGCATGGTTTTCCCACAAGGGAAAAGGAAAAGGCAAGAGAAAAGGCAAGAAAGGAAAAGG
The DNA here is from genome assembly GCA_963970005.1 of Durusdinium trenchii. NCBI lineage: Eukaryota > Dinophyceae > Suessiales > Symbiodiniaceae > Durusdinium > Durusdinium trenchii. Next base: position 13,549 of record CAXAMN010026929.1, read on the forward strand.
AAAAGATAAAGGAGATGGCAAACAAGATGCAAACTATGCAAATCAACAACAGCCACGCTCTTTGCCTGCACCTTCAAGATCTTCACAAGCATCAGGAAGTCACCAAGGTTTCTTTGCACATTGTGTGACAACAGCAGCTGAAGTCCATGACAGTGAGGTGAACTTGCTGTCAGGCATGATGACCTCATGTCAAGATGAAGCTGACTGTAAGGTCAACAATGGTGAGACGATCTTCGATGGCATGAGTGCCCCTGTGAGGTACTCTTTGTCAAAGGAGATGCTCGCAAGTGCTCCTGATGGCTTTGCGCTTATGAGCGCTGAGGAAGAGGTGAATGAGATGCAGGCTATTTCATTTTTGACTGAGAATCGCTTCCCGCCAACTATTGCAATCCTGGACATTGGATGCACTAGAGCTATGGGATCAAGGCGCGCAGTCGATTATTTTTGCAACTATGTCGACAGTCACCCAAATTGTGGCCTATGGTACTCTTTTGAGGCTACCAAGAGCAAGTTTTACTTTGCCAATTCTCAGAAGGCTTCTTGCTCTCAGAACCTGGTGATTTACATGTATGATCGCACATGGGCGATCCACAATACAGAGTTCGACATAGTGGAAGAAGGAGAAGTCCCTTTGTTTATGAGCTTGCCACAGATGAGAAACTTAGGCTTTGAACTCAGGCTGACACCTCAACATGCTTATCTGACATCGGTGCCTCTTGGTATCAAACATTTAGAGTTGAAGGTTGCAGCCAGTACTCATCTTGTTTTGGACTTCCAAGATATTGCATGGTATTTGTCTGACGTGCGTTTACAGACTCAGCGTGAGAAGAGTTTTTACTCTCACTTCACTCACTATGAATATGGCCATTTTTCTGTTGGTCACAATAGTGATGAAGATGAAGCTGAGCATGCATATCCTGTGGTTGACTACTGGGAAGTAGATGTTCACAAGAGAGAACTGATACGTCACCACAAGGATTACAGGAAGATTCTTTTCCGAGCAACTAAGTCCTGTCCTGTAGACACTGACTTGCTGGAAGACTTGCGACTGACAATCATCAAGAAAAAGGAAGGAGGAGAAGAAATCAAGAAGCTAGATGATTGGCGCAAGGCAAAATGGAAGGACCTACAAATTGGCTATGAATGGCGTGGTAGAACAATTTTTAAGTTCAAGCCAGATGCCAAAATTCCAGATCTAAAGATCAAGAAGGCTGGCATTGAGCACCGTGGCATTGGTGATCCCGATGCAGTGGTGCGCTCCTCCTCAGAGAAGGTTCCCACTGCAAAGGACAGGGAACCAGGCTTCTCTTCAGAGAAGGAAGGTGCACCATCCAGTGCCGCGGAAAAGCCTGTGCCGCCAAAGTTTCGTTATACATCCAAGGGTTTTGATCCATTTTGGAAGGGACACAAGTCGAAACCATCTGAGCCTCCAAATGATTTAAGGGGTGATGATCCTGAAGGGTATACTCCTTCAGAACCACCTGAGAGGCCAGAAGGTGAACTTGTAGAAATTCCTAAAGCATCAAAAGGACCATCAAGTGATAAACATGAACCACTTGAACCAGGTGATGGCGCTCTTGAGCCTAGGCGGATTTCAATCCCATTACCTGGTAGTGAAGTTGTTGCAATGACACCGGCATATAGGAAGATGTTGCAGAGACTGGAGGACCAGGTAGAGCTTTATAAGCTTCATGCGAAGCACTACCATATGAGTCCTACTCAGTTTCGTAGGCGTGTTTCTATGTTGAAGCTTCCTGACTCTGTTTTAGAGAAGTATGAATCAGTTGTCAGGAACTGCCGTGTTTGTAACACTTCAGTGGCACCTCCGCCACGAGCCAGAGTCTCCGGTATTAGAGCTTCATGTTTTGGTGATGTTGTTTTTGCTGATCACTGTGAGGTTGAACTTCACAAGAACAAGTATATCATTCTACTTGTTCTTGATGGTGCCACAAATCTTCTCTGGGCTACGGCACAGAAAGACCTCATAGATCAAACCACCATCCAAGCATTGAGGCAATGGTCTGATGAGAACAACTGTGTTCCGAAGGCCATCGTAGGAGACGAAGCCTTTTTCACAGATGCTTTTGTTGAATACTACAGGTTCCATGGTATACAACAATGTTTTTGTGGACCAAGAACTCCTTGGCCGAACCGAGCAGAGACAGCGGTACGTTTGTTCAAACGTATGTGGCGTGTGATGAAAGTAGATCTGGATGACCCACGTTTTCGTGGTGTTACGGTCAGAGAAGTGGTCAAGAAGGTAGTTTGGGCAAGAAATTGTCAGTTGACTATCAGCGGATATTCACCAATAGAGATAGCAACTGGAAGACGTCCACCAGATCTTTTTGACCTTGAGACCGCAAGCCCTGAGCAATTGTCAGCAAATGCAGCCGCACAAGATCGTACAAATCTGGAACTACAACGTGTGGCTTTGAGAGCTCATCAAGAAGCACGACAAGCTCAGGACCTTCGAGCAGATCTTGCAAGAAGGACTATGCCAAGTGACGGTCCCTATTTCCAAGGAGAGAAGGTTTTTATTTGGACTCAGGATTCATCAAAGTTCAAGGATAAAGGACGTTGGGTTCGTGCCACAGTACTTGGACAAGAAGGAGCGATGGTCCAAGCCAACACTGGTAAGGCAGTGGTACGTGTGAATCAGTCGAAGGTTAGACGTGATCACGATGAGTGGCATGATGTTTCCATACCAGCATTAGACGATGAGAATCCGGAGAACTTACGTGAAGATCACGAACTGTATGTTGATGCGGAATTTGGAGAACAGTCCTTTTTCTTTTGTAATGATGATCATCCTGATGTTGTTGTTGAGTTACTTCATGGAAACAGTGGATTATCTTGGTTCCTTTCAAGGAATGGTGTTAGAGTTGCATCTCCTATGGATTTCAAGGCAGGATACAACTTTTCCACTCTGAAGGGTCAAGATGCTATCTGGCAGCAACTTGAGAGGTTGCAGCCCCACTGTGTAGTGATCAACAACCCTTCTCCCAAACAGAACAGAGCTTCTATTTGGTTGCTATGCTGTAATGTGATTGAGTGGCAGTTGAGAAGGAAGAAACATGTGTTTGTGACTGTTCCCAAGGGAAACAAGTTTTGTTTGTTCTTGCAGAAGTTCATTTCTTCTTTGAAGAATCCGGTTTTTAACTTTGATGTGGATATGAATTGTTTTTGCTATTGTCCTAAGGTGATCAGATGTAGCACCAGTTACATGTACATGACATAGCTTGTATAGATGTATGTTTCACTGCAGCCGTTTGTGGTTTACTTTTGTGTTCATTTCACTACCAGAGCTACGCTTGGAGTGGAGCTAAAAGTGTGCCTAAGCTTCTACTACAACCTTTGGGACAGTGACTTGGGGTCACAGAGTTTAAGAGCCTAAATTCTCCGTTCATGGTAGCGGAGCCGCGGTTCTAAGACCCGGCTACCGTCTGCGAATCGAAGGTCGCCGAGCCGCATCGGCTCTGGCACCGGAGATCCACAAAACAAGCATCACTTGCAGGAAAGCCGGATTGCTTCAATCCCTGGCTAGCAAGTCAACATGGCGCAACAGCCAGGAGCACAGGCACCACAAGCCACAGACATGGCACAACAATTTGCACAGATGATGCAAGCCCTAGCACAGGGGCAGAGCCAATTGCAACGAGCAATGGCAGAAGCATATACACAACAAACGGCAATCACAAGGAACATAGCCACTAGCGTAGAAGTAAGAGACAGATCCGAGTTGAAAGGCATTCCAAAGCCTGACAAGTTCAGTGGACACACAGGTACCTGGGATTCATGGTACTTCAAGTTCAAGACTTGGATTGAGACAAGTCACAAGAATGCAGGAAAGTGCATTCAGCTCCTCGAAGAGCATCAAGACACAGAGATCAATGAGACATCTCTGGAAGATGATTATCCTGAAGGAGCCGAGCTTGTTTCAGCTCAGGCCCGACAGGCTCTGATCTCACTATGTGAGGGAGAAGCCCTCGAGATTGTCAAGAATACCTCCAGAGGTCAGCACTTTGGCCTAGAGGCATTGAGACGATTGATCACCAAGTATGATCCACAGAACCCACAAGCAAACTCAGCTTTGCTGAAGAAGGTCCTGCACCCACAACAGTGTGCATTGGACAAGCTCAGAGAGAGCATAGAAGCCTGGGAAAACATCAGGCGAAAGTATGAAGAGCGGAAGAAGAAAGCTCTTGATGATGACATCGCAAGAAGTTGTCTTCAGCAGATGTGTCCAGCCAAACTTCAAGATCACCTTGACCTCCAGAGTTCGAGACTCACTGACTACGCCATCATGAAGTCAGAGATTTTGGCCTACCTCGAGAACATCGAGAGCCGAAAAGAAGCAAAGACTGGATCAGCGCCAATGGATGTTGACGCACTAGCCGCAGCTGCCAGCCAGATGCAAGCTTCACTTGCAAGTCTGGCTAAAGCCAAAGGAAAAGGCAAAGGTGGCTCAAAAGGCGGCAAAGGAAAAGGAAAGAGTCAAGATGGAGGCAAGGGAAACGACAAAGGTAAACAGAAGGGAAAAGGTTCTTCGTGGTCCAATCCCTCGTCATGGAACAACTCATGGAACAAGAATGATTGGTATAAGAATGATTGGAGCAAGAGTAGTTGGTACAACCAAAACTCCAAGGGTAAAGGCAAAGGTGGCAAAGGCAAAGACTCTAAAGGTAAAGGCAAGAGTAAAAGTAAGAAGGTAGCATCAGTTGAGGAATCTGAAACCTCTATGGCTCAAGAGCATCAACCCGAGCCTGAGTATTCCGCTGACATCGCCACCCTCTTTGCCATCGAGATGGAGAAGTCAGCGCCTGCCGCAATTTCTCGTGGAGCAGCCAAGGCAAAAGCTGAGACTGAAGTCAAGGCTATGCCAAAGAAGCCAGGAGCTGGAAAAGGTCGTCCTGGAATTGCAGCTGCTGGGATTGCAGTCATGAACCAAGCAATCCAAGAGACCATGCAGTCCAATCGCGAGCTGTATGAGAAGAAGTCTGAGACAATCCAGAAGGCCATTGAAGAGGCCGAAGCCAAAGGCAAAGCAGCCAATGATGCCATCTTGGAACAACAGGCCGAGATGAAGAGGCTGAAAGAACAGTATGAAGAAAAGGAGAGAGAAGCCAAGATCTTGCTGAAGAGGCCAACTCCTCGCCGCGCCGCTTCGGTTCCGGCGGAGTCGCCAAGGCTCTCAGCTGATTTGGCATCAGGTATGGACCCAAGATTGGCCAAGAAGAAAGAGAAGAGCCGTCAGCGCGCCGAGCAGCTTCGCGTTGAGAAGGCCCAGGATCGTTTCGAATCCTGGCGCGACTATGAGGCCAATTACCCTGAGGAGCTCGACTACTATGAGATTGCTCGCGCCAAGGGTACTGGTCGACTTCAAGCTTGGGATGATGAAGATGATGAGGGAAAGTTTGATGAAGCCCCTCAGCCTCGAGGTCGAGAGAGAGCCCAGAGGCATCGTGGCTACAAGAAGCCAGCAAAGGCAAAGAAGCCTGAAAAGCCAAAAGAGAAGGAGCCCAAGTTCGAAGATCTCTCCACTCAAGAGTTGGCAGAGATGAAGCGGGAAAGCCAGACATGGACGGCTACTAGCCATCCAGCCCGCAGTGTCATCGACAAGGCGCTCACTGCAGCTGGGTTCAACCCAGAGGACTATGTCGTGATGAAGCGCGTCGAAAGCCAAGGCGAAGGAGCAACAAGCGCACCATCCTTCGCAGCTCCAGTTATGGAGAACATCAATCCCCTTGATGTGACTGAGATCGAGGGACTCGAAGAAGAAGAAGAGTTTGAAGGTGAAGTTGAAGAGGATGAGAATGGCACTGAGCCAGCTGACGAGAAGTCAGATGGACAAGAAGAAGAAAAAGAGAAAGATACCGTGCCATGGCTCGATCACATGTTCCAAGAGCGCATCCTCAGCTATGATGAATGGGTAGCCAAATGCACCCACAAGAACAGAGATGGCAGCAAGAACATGGTCTGCCGTGCGTGCAACAAGGCCCTGAGGTGTGACAATGACACCGGCCTATGGAACCACCATATGGCTTTGAATTGTTGCCCGCCAAAAGTCCTCAACCAGTGGGCAAAGGAATGGACGATCAAGCAGAAAGAGATGGGAAAGCGCATCAAGACTGCCAAGGGACAGCAAGGCAGCCCAACTTCAAAAGATGCGCCAAAGCATGTGAAAGATGCCGACATGGATCTGAAGCCCGAAGATGTGGCAAAGCGTTTGAAGATGAAAGATCCAAAGCTTGAGACCGTCAAGAACGAACCTCCTTTCTACATGACAGCCCATATGCAGCAGATGATGGAAGAACAGGAGGAGGAAGATGAGGTTGGCCCAAAGACGCCAAAGCAAAGGCGCATTGCCAAGACACCTCCACCTCCTGAGAAGAAGGGCAAGACCAAGGAGGAGCGCATGGCCTGGTTCAAGAGCTCGACTGAAGAGCACCTAGAGCGATTCCGTGGACCAGGATCCAAGCCAGAGGAATCCAGCGAAGCGCCAAGGCAGACGCTTCGGCTGAAGTCCCGGTCACGATCCCCGGGCAAAAGCCGAGCCGCTTCGGCTCCGGCTGCCTCCGAGAAGGGCCAAGGAAAGGGCAAGCAGAAGAAAGTGCAGTTGACTCGAGCCGTCAACGTGGCCACTCAGGAAGCTGCCCGTGAGGCCAAGAAGGGAAAGGGAAAACGATATCCCACTCCCTCAAGCGAGCCTGATGAAGGCGATGAAGATCCACTCGCTCTCAGGAGTTTGGAGCTGGCATCCATGGAAACGCCAATGGCTCATCAGGTGACCTTGGATTCAGGAGCCGCGACCTCCTGCATCCCTGTTGAACTGGCCACCGCATTGGGCTACAAGCCTATCCAGCCTGAAGGCACCTGCAAAGTCTACAAGACTGCCTCAGGCGAAGTGGTCAAGGACCTTGGCAAGATCGATGCCATGGTGACCATCGGCATCGGCCAGAACTCCCTCAATGGACGTTGCTGTTTCCGGGTGATGGCGGTTGCAAAACCGCTGCTCTCCGCGGGGGCCCTTATGAGCAAGGGCTGGTGCATTCAGATGCACGGATCTGGTGGACAGATCTCCCGAGACGGTACTAAGATTCCGATCTCGTTCAGCAACGGCGTCTGTTCTGCGCCGCTTGCATTCCACCCTTTCGTCCGGCACCGCAATGGGTAAGTCCGGTAGTGGACGAGCAGGCCGAAGAGGCCGAGCCAGGCGACGAAGTGCCGCCTGAGCTCAAAATCCATGCTCCCATTCGCCCGACGCGAAAAGAGTTTGAAGAGCATGCTGTTTCACACTTCCCTTTTAGGTCTTGGTGTGAAGCCTGTGTAAGGGGAAAAGCTAAGGCAAACCCCCACAGGAAGATAGACCACACCGATGAGACAACCCCAGTAGTGACTGTAGACTACTGTTTCATGAATTCACGAACTGATGATGTAGTTTTGGACGAGAAGACCCATGCACCAATTCTTGTTGTCAGAGATCGATGGACGAAGCATCTTTTTGCTCATGTGTTGCCCTACAAAGGTGTGACAAAAGGTCCATATGGATCCAAAGTACTTTTGAACGACATCAAGAAACTAGGATACTCCAAACTGATCATTCGACATGATCCTGAACCTGCTCTCACATCCGTTGTTGAGGCAGTAAAGAATGGGTTTGAAGGAACCCTGATCATCGAGAAGAGCCCGAAAGGAGTTAAAGAATCCAAGGGAGAGATTGAACGAGCAGTTCAAACCTTGGAAGGACAAGCCAGGACTCTTCGAGCCGCAATCGAGTCGAACTATGGTGAGAAACTTCCTGACGATTCACCTGTTTTGACTTGGTTAGTTGAACACGCATCCACAGTCTACAATCTGTTTTTCCGATCCACCGAACTTCAAGACGGAAAGACTCCGTATTCACGACTTCGTGGACGTGAATGGAAAGTAGCAATTCCACCATTTGGTGAGGCCATCGAATACCTCAAGAGAGGCCACAAGTTCGAGGCCCAATGGACCAAAGGAATTTTTCTAGGAGTGAAAGACACCACCACAGAGAAGATAGTAGGAAATCCCACAGGCGTTTTCACAGTGCAATCCATTCGGAGAAAGCCAGAAGAAGATCGATATGATTCAGAGTTGCTGAAATCGATCACTGGGATTCCCTGGGATCCTCAAGCAATTCGCGAAGAACCAGCGATTGCAGCCCCAAGGGAACCAGTCATTGCCAGTCCAAGTGGTGAAGCTTTAGTTCAACCACCGGCAATTGATGACAAGAAAAGAAAGTTGAGAAGGCTTTACATCACCAAGAAAGACCTGGAAAAGTTTGGGTACACTGCAGGTTGCCCAGCCTGTGATGCCACACAGATTGGCAAAAGATCTACAGGCATCCATCACACCAACAGGTGTCGAGACAGACTTGAAGAAAGCATCAGAGGAGAAGAAGAAGAGAACCCAAGAGTAGCAAGACATGAAAGCCGAGTTGGAGAGGCAATCACTGGCATGCCACAACCCGTCAGTGGCAAGAGACCTCAAATCCTTCATGGATATGAAAGCAAAAGACCATCGGGAGTCCCCGATTCGTGTCGAGTGTTCGCACGACTTGACGTCGAAGCTTACTGTTTTCAAACCACCATGCCAGGAGGACCTGATTGGTCTACCGTCTGGCACCGAGTCACAAGAAACCATGCAAACAACGCAATCATTGAGAGTGGAGTCATGACAACAGACCTTCCACCAGAGATACTCAATGGAGCATTACCGCACAAGATGGACATCGTGACAGAACTTTGGTACGAACCAGAAGCAGCACCACCAACACCAGGCACAGCATCAGCTTCAGCATCAGGTATTCGCAGACCACGCGAACCTGAACCACATGGAGAAAAGAGAGAACACGAAGAGCAACATGAACCAGCAGGATCACCCACAGCAAAAGCCAGAGTAGATAGAGACAAGAAGAGAAAGGCAGAAGGCGAACATGAAGATGAAGCCGAGAGAACAAGAGACATCCAGAGCATTGAGATGGCTCTAGAAAGCCTAATCCTAGACGACAGAGAGAGAGTGCTATCTAGCATCGACCCAGAGAAACCAGTGTGTGAAGAGAAGATCCCACTGCCAGAAGAAATGGCAGAAGAGGCAAAAGACTGGTGGTACTATGATGACATCAGTGGAAAAGAGCTGCTACCTGAGAAGGTAGAGAAAGCCAGAAAAGATGAAATCGACATTGTCGAATCAATGGGAGTTTGGGAAAAGATCCCAAGAAGCAAAGTTCCAAAAGGAACCAAAATCATTGGAACTCGATGGGTAGATGTGAACAAGCAAGATGAAACCAATCCTCTCTACAGAAGTCGATTGGTAGCGCAAGAGATCAAAAGAGGCTCAGGTTTTGACGAATTTTTCGCAGCCATGCCGAGCCTTGCAGCTTTGAAGCTACTGCTAACCATTGCAGTCAGCGACAGCCTTCCATTGGAGAAAGGCGAAAGAAGAAAAGCAAAGCAATCTTTCTTAGGATTTTTGGATGTGAAGAGAGCTCATTTCTATTCCAAAGCCACAAGAGAACTCTATGTTGAAATTCCATCAGAAGGCAAGAAACCAGAAGATGGAGATGTGGTAGGAAGATTGGTCAGAAGCCTTTACGGCGCCAGAGACGCACCCATGAATTGGGAGCTGACCATTGCAGAGTTTATGAAGAAGCTAGGATTTGTTCAAGGCAAGTCCAACCCATGCATCTACTACCATGCATCCAGAGAACTTCGAACAGAAGTGCATGGAGACGATTTCACGACAGTTGGAAGTTTTGATGACATCAAATGGTTTCACACTTCAGCAGCCAAAGAATGGCAAGTTGTGGAACGAGGCATTCTCGGTCCACCAGGTTCACCAAAGGCAAGCCAACAGATCAGAGTGCTGAATCGCATCATCACCTGGTCAAATGAAGGCATTTGGTGGGAACCAGATCCAAGACATGCAGAGTTGATCATCAAGTGGTTAGGCACTGGTCAACCAGGCAAGGTCAAGACCCCTTTGGCCAAGCCAAGTCAAGAGGAACTCCAACACGAAGAAGTTCCGCTGAGCGCCGAAGATGCAACGATGTATAGATCTATTGCTATGAGAGCCGCGTATTTGGCACAGGATCGACCTGATCTGCAAACTGCAACGCGCTCATTGGCACAAGGTCTACAGAACCCAACATCGAGGCACTGGAATATGCTGAAACGATTGGCTCGATATGTCAGGTATCGACCAAGAGTTGCACAGTTGTTTCCAAATCAAAGCACCTGCAACCCCTTCAACATGTGGTCAGACGCCGACCATGCAGGTTGCATAAGGACACGAAAGAGTGTGTCAGGAGGCGTGCTCATGGCCAACAAATGCTGTCTCACAACATACAGCAAAGGCCAAGGAGTTGTCTCCCTGAGCAGTGGCGAATCCGAGTACTACGGACTTGTTTCTGGAGCATGTCAAATGCTTGGAATCGCATCAACAGCAAGAGACTGTGGATTGTTTCCCAGCAAAGAGGTGACAATGGACGCTTCCGCTGGCATCGCCATGGGAAACCGTCGAGGCTTGGGACGAGCTAAACATGTTGACACGCAGTACCACTGGGTACAAGAGCGTACAGCAAAGAAAGAGTTTCGTCTCAAGAAAGAAGGCACCGACCGAATGTTGGCCGACGTGCTAACGAAAGCTGTCACCGAAGAGAAAATGACTACAGCTATGAAAGGCATGAACTTCCACTACCTGGAAGGTGAGCATGAACTGACTTTGAAAGCGTGAACGGCTTGAGCTAGAGTAGGTACTTCTACAAGACCAAGATGTACTGAAGGGCTATGGGCTAATTCACTAAAAGTGCTAATCCTGACTCGGTTAACATCTCCCAGAAGTTAAACTCGGGAGGCGTGATCAGATGTAGCACCAGTTACATGTACATGACATAGCTTGTATAGATGTATGTTTCACTGCAGCCGTTTGTGGTTTACTTTTGTGTTCATTTCACTACCAGAGCTACGCTTGGAGTGGAGCTAAAAGTGTGCCTAAGCTTCTACTACAACCTTTGGGACAGTGACTTGGGGTCACAGAGTTTAAGAGCCTAAATTCTCCGTTCATAAGGGAATTAGTTACGTGACAGTTTTCCATTCCTATGCATCCTGCCAAGGATGGAAAGGTATTGGTGACGGTTCTTTTCAAGCTAAAACAGTGCAAGCCACTAGAAGCAACCAGTACTTCAAGGATGCTGACTGGAAGAAGTTTCCATTTTCATTTTTGGTTGAGATGAATCGTTTCCTTCCTTATGGTGAGACTTTCGATACACGTCAGAGTTTCCTTATTGAAGATCTTCTGGAGAATTATGACTCTGGAAGTTTGTGTGGAACAGCTCTTTTGTTAGAAAGAGAAGCTCATCAGTCAATTTTGTTGAATTCCGTAAGAACGGAAGAGACGACGGAAATTCCGGTTCCACTTCGACACATACTACCACAAAGGTTCACTACTACTGAATTGATCAGAACTCTGAGGCAGGTCGATGCACTACCTCAGAGATCAGAGTTTGATGTGACAACATCCTCTGATTCTCGAATTGTGTCATTGATTCCAGGCCTGAAGGAGATTAGACGAAGAACCTTACCACAGATGTATTTTGAGAGATTTAAGGTTTATCGTGGTACCTTGGGTAGAGTGCATCCTCTCTTCAATTCTGAAGATGATGCAGTGTTGATTATGTGGAAGCCAGGAAAATACCATCAGGTTTTCTTTATGTTTGTGTCACAACTGTCTCCTCATTATGAACAGTTTTTGGTAGATCATTGGAGTATGATAGTTTTCGAAGCAGAGACGACAGGCGCCGTGAAGCGCGTCTAGAGGATCCAAAAGATCAACCTCCAGACTACGGACCACCGATGGATGATGATATGGCTTACGAGCCAAATCCAGTCTCGGCGGAACAGCAATATTTTGATCCAGATGATGAAGATATGTTTCCGCCTGGTGATGGACTGGGTGGTAACCCTGATGATCATCAGGGTGGACAACCTCCGGGACCACCTCCGACAGGTCCCGGAACTGTTCCGAATCAGTTCGGAAATCCCGATGTTCCTTTGGAGCAACTCGGATATCCATCGAGCGATCCGGAAGAGGCAATGCCGGAGATTTTGAGCGAATCCCGTCCGCCAGATGATCCGGGTCAACCGCCGATAGGTTTTCCGATCGATACGGATCCTGTTCATCCGTTCGTTCCGTCGCCCGATTCGAACACGCCGGAGCCAGAACCATATGTTCCAGAGAATCGTGAACGTCACAGCAAGCACATGAGGAAGCTTTCTGTGGACTCAGCTGATGCTTTGCCCAAAGCGAAGGTGAAGTTTCAGGTTAAACGTTCTAAGGTGCAGTTACCGGGACATGACGAACCTATTCCGGCACCTCCGAAGTCTGTTCCAAGAAGTTTCTTTCCTGGACACTCGGAGAATCCGACAGCATCAAGTTCGAATCAGCCACAAGCGGCCGACATTCCAGTGCCTCCGAGCACAATCGAAGATGACGACAATCAGACGACTGATTCAAATGAGACAGATTCAGAACCTATTTTTGATGAAGAAGATGTGAAAGGTTTTGAGAAGGATCCAGACAAGGATCTTGATGATGAGAAGAATCTTTTTGTTAGTTTTGACGATATGGATTTCTGTGTCATAAGTCCGAACCAAGCTCCTCCGAGTTTCAACTCGTATGATCCGAAGGGCTTTTCACAATTTTGCCAGTATCTTGCGAAGACAACAGCTAAGAAGACGCCAAAGGCAGAGAGTGTGATTACTCCGGAAGTGCTCCGGAAGTATGCCAAAGAGATCAAGCAAGCTAAACTAGAGGAGTTTCGCAGCTTTTTAGATTTTACTGCGATGAAGTATCGTGACCGAAGAAAGCACAAGATCGATAACTATGTTACCGGTCGATGGGTCCTGACCATCAAGATTGACAAAGATGGTAATTTTAAGAAGTTTAAGGCCAGATGGGTCTGTCGAGGCTTCCAAGATGCCCAGAAATGGGACCTCCAGACGGACTCGCCAACCGCGACCAGGTGTGGTTTTCGCGTAGCGTGTCAGCATGCAGCCTCTTCTTTTTGGGACCTGTTACACATCGACTTGAAAACTGCCTTTCTTCAGGGGGAACTTTACGACCTCGAGCGACGCGTTATTCACGTTCAACTTCCGACCGACATCGGATTGCCGCCGTATCTTGTCGGATTGTGCACCCGTTCGGTGTACGGATTGAGCGATGCGCCTCGTCGCTGGTGGAATCGACTCGACAAGTTTTTACACTCACTCGGATTAGTTCCGACTCGAGCCGATCGGTGCACGTACGTTTGCTACTCCGGATGTTTGAAGGTTCCTAAGGCTGTGAACTACTCATCAGAGGAGATGCCAGCCGAACCGGAACCAGTCTCCTTCTACGTAGCAGGTGCGCCGCCGAACGAATTCCACGACGCAGCGGAGGAAGTTCGTAGGTCTTTTCTCTGTGAAGAACGTCTGTTTTCGGTGTGTTACGGAAATAAATTGGAGAAGACGGTGTTGCGTAATCAGCTTAAGGTAGAGGATGGAAAATGGACTCCTGTGATAGATCAGGAACTCCAGAATTTCCTTGACTGTGTAGAGCACAAGGCAGGTTGGCACCAATATGCAAATGGCCATGCTCAAGTTGCGTATCGCGCTAAGGCTCTTCGCACTCCCGAACCTATGTATTCGCGCTCACGTTTTTGTTTTCGTACTTCAATAGTTAAGCGTAAAGGTGTTTGGTGGCTTCTCGAGACGAACAAGGATATTCGAAACGAGAAGAATACAGTGACGTTAGAGGAAGAAGCTGAAACGCTCGTCAGTCTTTTTCTTCCTGCAGAACATACGTATACTGTGACACAAACGCCTCAGCTTACACCTGAAGTTGTGGAAGAGTTGCTTGAGCATTTTATGGACCCTGTGCATGATAGTAATTCTAAGAATAGGTCACCCATTGGTATGTGTTGTTTACATGTTGATGATCTTTTTGTGACAGGTAATGATATCTTTTTGAAACAGTTTAAGGAGATTGTGAAGTCACAGTTTAAGATTGGACATGAGGACACTAATGACCTGATGTTTACTGGACAACGTGTTTCTTGGAAGATGCAAGAGAAGACCAAGAAGAAAGAGTATATCTCAGTAGAGCAAGCAATCCCTTTGTGTTCAAGAATTGACTGAGATTATCATTCCAAAAGGTTTGAAGGATGAGGACAAGTGTGACAAAGACATGCACACAGCCTTCAGATCTCTTCTTGGCAGCATAAACTGGTTACAATCAAGAACACAATTCCAAGCATGCTACCAATTCTCAAGGTCAGCATCAGCATCAGCAGGACCTACAATAGGTGATTGCAAGGCCCTGAACAAGCTGTGCAAACAAATCGTGACTGACCCTATGGAGTTACGGTTTTGGCCACTTGAAGGTAGTCCACGTTTCATTGCTATGCCAGATGCCGCATTCAGGAACAACAGTGACAAATCCTCTCAACGTGCTATGGTTATTTTTATGGGTGAGCAAAGGAAGGCAAAACAGAAGAACACTAGAGGCTCACTTATTTTCTTTGAATCCTCAAAGATCAAGAGAACAACCCTGTCCACAACTGTTGCGGAGTTGTATGCATTTATGAAGTGTTATGGCACTTGCCAAATGCTTAGAGGCTTGATCAAGGACATTACAGGTGACTCTACTGACATTCACATGCGCACTGATGCTAACAATCTTGTGACTACAGCTAGTACTACTCATGTTCCTGAGCAACAAGAGACTATTCATATGATCCAAATGCTTAGGAAGGAAGCATGCTCTGGTGCAATTGTTGACTTGTCACATATACGCACTCAGTGGTGTCTTGCTGACTGTCTTACTAAGAAGTCTGCTAGTCCTCAAGCCTTGATAGATGCAGTACGCAGTGGTTGTTTAAAGGAAGTTGATGCACATCCACCTTTTAGATCTCTTATAGAACACAAGGCATATATGCGTGGATGGCTTCCTACAGCATGCACACATGTTGACTTTTCACATGATGTGTTTTATCTTGGAGATTCTTTGCACTGAGAGTGAGAGGAGAGAATTCAATGCATGTGTTTTTGTTTTGAGAGAAATTTGAATTTCTTTCATGAATTTGTGCCTGCGGCTCAAATTAGCTTGGCAAGATCAGCACTTTTCTTTCGAAGACTATTGCCTTGCATCGTCGACTACCTGTCATTTCTCAGACTCAGGACACCGGCCTCTGACCGGTGAACTTTGTGTCAACAGAGATGGCCGGTCAGGGAGCGTCAAATCCGGTCAATATCCTTGAGTATGCTCAAAACTGGTCGCACAAGGTTCCCTGGGGGGAATCTCAGAATTGGGCAAATCGTTTCAGGCGCCCACGTGCGCTGGTTGAGTTCCAAAAGAACTCAGAGCAGGGTGATTTGATCATAGCCGACATTCTAGCAATGTGTTTGGCACCTGAGAACCATGAAAGGTTCAATTTTCGAGTACGGTGGTTCGCAGAGATTGCCAGATACGCTCTGGGCTATGTCACCCAAGAGGAAGAGGATGAATATGAGAGAAGCAGACAGTTCGTGGCAACAAGAGTCGCATGGAGGAACAACGAATATGGGAAGATCTCCACAGGGCTCAACTATATGCTACGACATCATCGTTCTCTCGACAGATTGATGGATAGTAGGGCAATGGTAGAGCTTATGCCTCTGATTACAGAGGGAACTGCTCGTATGCCATCACCTTTCAGTATTCGTCCTTTTGCATTCTTTGCCATATTGCATAGCGATGATAAGCAAAGATTTCATTTGGTGATTCGCTTGGATAAGAATGTTTGGCACAACACAGGCCATCAATACGATATGCCCTTTTCCATGCGTGTAGGAGTGAATCAAGGGCATACAGGACTCTCATATAACATCAGTCCAGAGAAGTTGAATCATAGATTGACTTCTATTGAGGCAAGATGTTTGGGACATGTTTTTCATGTTACCAAGAAGGAGAACTGGGCCAGCATTGAAAGGTATGGTTTGATGAGAGATCATCAAAGTTGGAACAGAAGGAGTAGAGGTGAAGGAAGAGATTATGTTCATTTTATGTACAGCAATCCACAAACTTTGCCTTATATTCCTTTAGGTCCAGGTACAGTGGTTCCAAGAAGTTATAATCAGCCTTTGTATGTGAAGCTTAACGTGATTCGTTGGCTTCAAGCAGGACGCCCTCTGTATTTCAGCAACAATGGAGTGGTGCTTGCACATTGTGATGTAGAGCCCACATATTTGGACATTAGTGTGTATGAACCACAACCACAAGATGCTCCAGAACCAGCTAAGGAGTTGAAGATTCCTCTGCCAACAGAGAAGATGGTGGAGAAGGTCAACAGAGAGAAGGAGCAACAAGACAAAGTGCGGTCCTTGTTTGCAAGACTCTCACTGGACACGGCGTTTGCACAGGAAGTTATCAGGAGGATTAATGCCGACGAGCCTGGGGTGGAACAGACCAAAAGGCATATGTCTCTTTGGTTAGATGAGCTGACATTAAATGCCATTGCGAGATTTTTCAGCTCAGAGAATCACCCTGCACGTGAGGACAATCCTTCACGATTGAGGTCACGTCAGGTGATACCTGAAGGCCACTATCAACCTGGATGGTCTTTAATTCCACCGAAGGAGATTGATGATCGTGATCCTTGGAGCATCTTAGGCTATGATGCTCCAATGGTGATTGTCAATGGAGATGGTGTTACCACGAGGTCTTTGTTTATGGTACACCCATTAGTTTTGAGCAAGGATCAGCAGAAACTGGTGAAGGCTGATGAGGAAGTGATCCGCTTTGACCACCTTTGGAAGGACATCACTTCAAAAGGCTCAACAGCAAAGACTTCTGGAGAACCTCAACAAGATGAAGAAGATGACTCTGCTCATGTTGCTGAGCGTGAGATGACATGGTTCATTCAGAATGTCAACAACCTGATTCTCAACCCATGGATGGTATATGACATTGGCATGGTATCACTCCATGATCGCATAGGGACGCGTGTACTCCAGAGCACTGGAGAAGACGTGATCCTGGTGAGGGATTGGGACAGGTTGACAAGACACCAGAGAGAATATTTTTGCAGAAGGTATAAATTGCTACGTCCAAGTATTTATGGAACAGAGGAAGACCCCAAGACGTATGCACCTAGTTTTGAACCTGGAGTTTTCCAATGGATGGAGTTGGCACAAACTGGATACCAACAGTTTTTCTTCATCCGTGCTTGGGAGAATGGACGCCGATGGGCTGAAATTCTGACAGACCATGGACTTTATTCTGCAGAACTTTCAAGTTTCTTGGATATGTGCAGAGATCCCAAATTGCTGGGTTGGAACTTTGGTATTCCAGAACCTCAGTGGGATAATTTTGGCAATTCAGTGGAGGAAGCGTTCAACAATCCATTATTTGCCAAATTGCACTATCGTTTCAAGCAGGAGGAAGAGATTGGTCGTGTCATGCACCTTTTGTCTGAACTTGTTTGTGACTTTTTCATCAAGGTGCTTCCCAGGTGGGTTCTTCAGCATTCGATCTTGTGGGAAGATTTTATGATCTTGGATCCACACACAAATCTCCCCGTGTACAAGACTTCCGAGGCCGCCTTACAAGCAGAAGAGGATCCAGAGAAGTATCATACACATTTTGCTATGAACTTCAAGAAATTCCGTTTTTCTGCAAGAGTTGTGTGGTATTTGATTGATCGTGACAGGAACCATTTAGAGAGTTTTCTTCACAACTCCAACAGTAGATTTGTGCAACATGCATGCTATCAACTTCGTGAATATGTTCAGGCGCGTGTTGCAGTTTCTGATCCCTTGTATGAGATGATCAAGAAGGAAGAGTTTGAACGCCAATACAATTCCAAGTTTTTGGAGGCGATTTCTTGCTCTCGTGTTGTAGTTGAGTCTGCAAGTTCAGGGACGTTTGAGCCATCATCGAAGCTGAACTTAAAGGTACTACAAGACATCCTGAAGGGTATCTTCAAGATCCAGAAGGATGAGGAGCTTGCCAGAGAACGTGAGGAAGAAGAAGAACAGGCAGCTCAAAACATCTCAAATTTGATGGCAGATGATACGGAGCTTGATTTTGATGATGATAATGTTCCAGTATGGCGCTCCATTGTCGACAAGTACAGAGAAGGTGATCAGGTGCTACAGGGAGAAGCAGTGAAGATTACTCATCTTTTCAAGGATAAAAAGGACAATGAGAAGGCAACGGAGGCTTTCAGTTCAGAGAGGACAGATTATTATGAGACCTCAGAATCTCTTCCAAGAACCATGGGAGAAAATCTTGTAGAGGACTTGCTCACCAAGGATGTCGCAGAACAAGCTTTTGAGGCAGGTGAAGAAGTTCCTCCTTACACAAGAGTCTCCACTATCACTGGTGAGATCTTCACTGGCAGTGTGGAGATTATGAAAGGTGAAGATATGGAAGAGGAAGTTCCTGAAGAAGATCCTGCAGTTGAACTCGTAAAAGATGAAGAATTCTTTGATGAGAATGCAGGTGTTTTTCCTTCAGAGGACACAAAGATGGAAGTGGACCAGCAGGAAGCCAAGGATGAGTCAGCATCATACTTTCTGTCAAGAGAGATAGGTGAGGACTCAGCTGCATCGTACTTACCATCAGGTGAGAAGGATGCTAGCCTCGGTGGTACTTCAAGTCCGCGGAAATCTAAGAAAAGCCGCCTGAATAAGATTCCTGATCCTCATTTTCATGAAGAAATTCAGGATGATGCAACGTTAGAGGAGAAGAAAAAGGCGGTGGAGAAGATAAGAGAGGTCAGAGAGGATGATGGAGAGAAGAAATTGGAGGCTGAAATCCAAGAATCTTTTCCATCTGAAGTAGTTGTTGATGCAGATCCAGTGGATGTTGACAATACCTATGAGTTGCATACTTCACCTTTGAGGTTGCTTGGAGAGCTTACAGGAGATCCAGGTATTGGTTTTTATCAACAATGCTTCAGGGAAACTCACGCGAGATTGCTGAATCATGTTTGTTTCAGAAAAGGTGAGATTTCCCATCCTCACTATCAGTCAAGGATCAACGAGGACGACTTTGTTCGATCCATTCGAAGGGTCTGTCCAGTACCTCCACCTGATTGTTATGAGGACAGCTCAGAGTATGACCTGAAGAGATTTTTCATCAATGATGACCGCGTCATTTATTTGGATGATAAGTATCAGGTCGATTCCAAGGCCCTTGAAAGGGCAGAACAAGCTCGAGCAGATTTGGAGGTTACAAAGAAGCAATTGAAGGAAGAACTGGAAGAATATGGCCCCAAGGGACCCAGTTGGGACTATGTCACCTTCTATGAAGAGCTGTGCAGAAGGTTCCTCAAGGGAAGAAAAGAAGAACAATATGGAACCAACTTATTGGCCAGCTCAGAGTCCTTGACATTTTTATCCTGGAATTATGGCAACATGGTTCGTGGTCAGAAATACACCACACCAAGGTTTCTCCAAGGACTTGATAGTGCAATGAAGCCACGCAAACAGAGCGCCATGTCACTTCAATATGAGCAGTTTGAAAACAACCTTTTCTTCAACATGCTCTTCTTTTTACGTGCACATGTCGTGATTCTCCAGGAAGCTCATCTCCTTGTTCCTGCCAAGGATTTTCTTGAGCAAAAGAATTGGACAGTTTGTTTCAATGATTGGGAGAATCTTGCAGTGATGGCTAGATTGGCACCAGATGGCTATATCAAGATCATTGCGGGACATGACCAAGACCTTGGTCACTGTCAACAGCGTGATGTAACTTGGGCTATCTATGAGATTTGTTTTGGAAGAACAAGGCCTCGTCAAGATTTCAAGGATGCAGACTTTGAATTTGATGACTATGGTCCTGAGGACCAGCGTGTTCCACTTACTCGATCGAACATGCGTACCATCAGAGTCTGTAATTATCATGTTGACGCGCACCGTGCTGTGGATGCCCACCTATTGACAGGAGAACAGACAGCATTGATGCTTTATGAATGTTTTGTATATGAGGTGGACATCATTTCTGGCGATGCAAATAGTTTGGCCTACAGAATGTCTGGGTACAAAAGGCAGCCAATGGCTAACTATTATTACAGCACCATGCAGCATTGGATCCGCAAGTTTTCAGAAGCCCGTGTTAAAGCAGATCCTGGTATCAAAACACCTATTCCCAGAACATTTTACAGTTCATCTTCACATGTCCTCAAGCAATGTGAAGTTTACTTTGAGAAAGTCTGGGAGGAATATTCTACAGAAGAAAGAGAAATATACCAGGGATCAAGGCTTGGCGATACGTGTTTGTCTACCATTGTTGAATGGGGTCATTCAATGAGTGATGATGAATATACAAATGCCACAGTGAGCACGAAGGAGTTCGTCTGTAATTTTTCAGAGAACTTTGCTATGATTGACACGGAGGTTATGTGCTCAAGACCCACTGACGAAGACAGTCATGGTCCAATGTTTATTTCACTCAGACCAGCTTCTTTTTCATCTGGTGACAGGAAGCTTTATCGCTTGGGCGAGACTCTTCGAGATGCTAACTTGCGGAGGAAGGAGAGACAGAAGCAGAATAAAAGGAAAGGAAGGCCGCCAACTTCTGATCAAGCAGCTTCATCGACTGCAGCGGCATGAACTCAGAGCGGAGGCTGAATCTTAAATGATGGCTAGGAAGTGAAGATACTTCTGGTTACAGTTGATACTTTGCTTCTAGGCTTGACTTCAAGTTGCCAGGCTGAAGTTTTAATGAACTCTGGTTTGCAACAAGGAGAAACTTTTTATCAAAGAAGATACTCCTGCATTCCAGGTTTTTAAGCTTTAGCATGCAGGTAGGTATGGACAGTTTTGCAAAACTGATGATATCTATCACAGCCGCTTTTTCTGAAGTGACCTCTAATGGACAACCATTTATGGTTGATGATTAAGTCATTTTCTGAATATGCAATTGTAGTGCAAGTTTTTGTACATACATTTGCCGGTATCTCCTTCCTTTTTGTTTTTGGCTGATTTTTATGTCAATGTGAGAGAGTCCTTTTGATGCAGTTCAATTTTTGATATAAGTCCTGTGTATGGAAGCGGCCGAGACCACTTTGCGAGAAGACCATTCCTCGGACCGAATTGTTACGCTCCTTGCATTTTGCAAGGCATCTTAATTCATTGCAATTGCGCGGTCTTGAATTTTTAGTTCCTTGTTACGCGAGTGTCGTTTACTGCTTTTCCAGGTCTCTGTGAAGATAAAGCCGCTTCCCCTTTTAATTCAAAACTGCTCTGGCTATTTAAGGGCTATTGAGCGCCGGTACATGGTATCTTCGCCGGTGAACGATACAGTCTCCAGCCGAGGTACATTGTCTTTGACTTTGTATTTGAGGTGAGTCAGCTATTGCTCCCTCACTGTATTTAGTATACCTAGAGATTACCTTTTCTATCGTGTGTAACACACTGGAATTGGTAAGTACAGGGCACCGTAGTTTCCTTTTAAGCTTACTAGAGCTTGCTGGACTGTTTTAGCCTTAAGGTGGAAAAATAGTGTGCGACATACGCAATAGGCAGGAGTAGACATGAATTTTGTGCCTGCTGAAATGTAGAGCCTACTTGTACAGGTTCCACTCCAGTGGCCTATCTAGTGTGTCCATGCTTGACTGCCATAAGGCTCAAGAGGATAAGACTCTGCGCATAAAAGACACTAGCGGTCTGCACCTCAACCGTGTACGCCCTAGTCACTCTTTCACCCCTCCCCCCCCTTCGAATTGATTTTTCAATACAGACCCTCCCCGCCCCCGCCCCGGAGAATTAACGACCCCCTCCCCCTCTAAATGCAATTCTCTCCTGGAGAACGTCTTCGCGAGCCTCTCATGATTTCAGGATAGTTGAAACCCTCTTGAACATTCAGAAAGAGTGCATATGAAATTCTAATCACGAAAGGTGTTCCGCGAGGGGATACATACCTAGAGTTTGTTTTGTGAAGCACGTCAATTCTCTCCTGGGGAGCGTCTTCGTGAGCCTCTTATGGTTTCAGGATAGTTCAAATCCTATGATGCTCCGATTCAATGCTCACCGATGATCTGAGCCATGGGGCAAGTTTATTTTCCTGAGAATCTTTTTGAACATTTCGAGAGCATATGTTTGAACATTTAGCGTGCGTATGAAATTTAGGCATTCAGCTTGCGTGTGCGGGGTTTTCTTTTACCTCTAGCTGTTTCACGTTTAGGTTCAAGGGCAAGGTAGCCACGGGGTTGGGGCGATGATGGTGCTCCGCTACGTCTTGGCGTCGCTCTTGCTCCTGAGCGATCCCTTGGTTCGCCTTACAGGAACCAACTCGAAGGCATGGACTGCCGTGTTCATCTTTGCGCCGAGAGGCCATGTGGACAACCGGACGATGACTGCCTTCATGCAGTGGCTTCAGCCATCATCCCGAGGAACACTGACTTCGACCTCCAAGACGCCGCTGGGAAAGGACCTTTAGCCCGTTGTGCTACGGCCGCCTGGCTGTGTGGGTACTCTATGGTAGGAGTCTGTGGAGGTATCGGGAAAGCCGTTCGAAAGGGGCTGGCTTGCATCTTCTGCTCGGGGTGTCTATGCGGAAGCCGGAGAAAGGCCCGGACTCGGGCTATATCCGGAAGCGGAGCGTCGACGCCACGCCATGAGAACTCTGAGACAGAATCTGAAGCGGAAGACGAGACTTCGTGCCAGGCAGAATCAGTGGCGTTTCTGGCGAACAGCAAGGCAACCGCTTTGTCCTTGGTCCCCTGCAAAGATGCAGCCCGGGGCAATAAAGTGAAGCTGTTACCTTCAGACGCAAAAGTGAGTAGCGCTGAAGACCTCAGACACGAGGACGGGAATTTTTACTTCAGTAGCTGTAATCATCATCGGGCCTTGTACGAAGGGCAAGCGTCCAAGAGAACCTGTGTGTATGAAGGCTGCGACAGAGAAGTCAAAGCGTCCAAAGCCGGGTTACGATTGTGTAAGCTGCGTGGGGCCAAAGTAAGGGGGCGGGTACCAGTGGAGGCCCAGGCTCAGCTGCCAAAACCTGTTGACCCCGAGGTGCGTTTCGCGACCGGGAACGATGGGAAACTTGCCACCCCAGCCTCCGCCTCGCAACCAAGCAACCAAGCAACCGCCCTTGCAAAGTACCTGAAGGAAATCCTTGAAGGGAGGGACGAGGCGTCAGCTCTCAAAGCATGCACTCAGTCTGGGTACGGGCCCCGGGAGACGTGGGAAGAGCTGAAAGAGCAGGCCACCCTCTATGTCGCCAGGCTTTGCAAGGACTACCCTCCGAAAGCCCGAAAGGCCATCGTGTTCCTTGTTACTGAGGACTGTCCCACCTAAGAGGAAATTGCTGGAGAAACCAGAGACCCAGTGCTTGACATCGGGTCCTGTGCTCCGGTGGTGGCTGAGCCCGGGTATGGATCTGAAGCCCCAAAGGCGGTAGAGGTTCTGCCTTCATCCACTCGAGCAATTCCGGGAAATGAAAGTCAGCCTTTGCCCAGTGCAGCAAGCTTGTACCGTCCCAGGGGGACCTCATCCCTGCCAGCAGGCATGGGACATGGAAGTCAGTCCGTGAAACCAGATGCACATGCTTCGTTCGCAGCTGTGGCTAGACCCAGACACATGGGAGCATACACTGATGGGGAACCACCCAGGCTGGATGAGACCGCCAAGGTCCAGGTACATCGAAGAATTGAAGGACCTTGACAGAGAACTTCGAAGGGCGATGAAGGAAGAATCACCCACCTTCGAGAGGATCCGTTTCTTCGTTACCGCTCCAGGCGAAGATGGAGAGCCATGGCTCCGACTCCCAAGAACGTTCTTTCTGGAGGACAGCCGTGAGTATTTCCAGACAGACATCATCCCTCGCCACAACCGACTTTTATCGCGAGCTTGCTGGCAGGTTGCTTTGAGGAAACCACCAGGCGGAAGCCTCCAGGGGGGAAAGGCCGGGGAGGAAACCGAGGCGTCGGAATCGCGCCCGGATCCCAAGACCGGAAAGGCTGAGACCAGTGTGAAGGGTCTCCTGGGACCTCCCCTCACCAACAAGGAGGCAGCCAGGGCATTGGACCACAGGCCCAAAGAGAAGAAGGGGGCCCGGTACTTGTGCTGGGACCACCTTTGTCATCGAGGGTGCGGCAGACCCTCTTCTTGCCCCCATTCACATGGGACAGCGCCAAAGTGGGAACATCTTGACTGGGCAGTGCAACTCCAAATGCTGCGACGCGGAGGGTTGCGCAGTCAACCGAAATTCTCGGAAAGCCAAGTTGCGGAGCGGATGGCGGATGGAAAGTATCCGCAAAGCACAACAGGCCAAGAACCAGGAAATGGTGAATGAGGGCAAGAAGATGAAGAAGGTAGGTGGTGAAGTTCCTCAAGAAGAGCAAGGAACGGACTCAAAGGTTGGCGAATGTCTCGTCAGCCAAGAAACCATTCCTACCCAAGAGGCGCCTCCTGAGGAATTCACCAGTATCCACCCAACCGACCAAGAGATGGAAATGGCAGAGTTGCTCGAAGGGCCCGACCCAACCTTCTTCGAAGGCCACGACCGAGACAAACCCACCCGAGAGGTACAGGTTACAGGAGATAGCCTTTGCAATGAGGCAAAGGAAAGGGGGGAGAAGATGGGAGAGATTGACCAGACCAATCTGACGGAGGGGTTTGGCGAGCAACTTAGAACGTATGTCAAGAACCAACTCCTCTTGCAGAAAGAAGAGAACCCAAATCACAATTTGGGACTAGATGATGTTCGCAGAGCTTTAGAGCAAGCGCGAGCTCGCGGTTGTCCTTCCCTCTCTGCAGCCGCCGATGAGGCCCTGCAAGGAGCCAGTCTCAGGATACTCGCCCAATGTCGGCCACTTGACACACCTACAATGCAGAACGAAGTCGGTCAAGGCACCCTCTCGTGGGCTGGGGGCACATGGGACGTGTGGGACTTCGGGGACAAGCTGTACCCCTCAGGATCCTGGAAGAAGGACCTTCTGTCACCAGAAAGCGGCGATGTCGGTACCTTTATGGGAAGCATGGAAAGGTCCCTTCTTGGGACGAAGTCCAAAAACAGACCAATGAGATGAGAAAGGAGCTTATTGGCCAAGCGGCTGAAGCCTGTCGACACCTTGGAGAGTGTCCAGACATGATGCCAAGATCTGAAGCGGACTTGAGAGTCTTTGTGCACGACCTATTGCGTTGGTCACACGATAAGGACTACCGCACTTTGGCGTCGTTTGTTACTTGATAGGACTCTCCATGTCATTCGGATGGCATCTGATGGAGACCTTTCCACAGAGGTGATCACTGGAGCTCTGTCCTCCGGTCATGCGAGTCAACAAATTCATTTGCTGTTCCATCACGCCACATGCGACTCCTGGCGCCCAATAAGTTGGAACGCAAGCCACCCATTATCCGGGAGGTCATCGCTGCCGGGTGGGAGTGTCATTTGGAGGCAGCGCATGGTTCCGAGGCGTCGGTTCGCGCCCGGGACTATTTGCTCTGCCCGCGATGTGCCCAACCGGAAGAGGTCCCTCGCCGATCAGGAAATCGGCCGCCCTCGGTGTTAGGCCTTCACCTCTGTTCCGACGCAAGCGAGCGTATCGGAGAGTGGAAGCCAGGAGTCCTGGAGTCCAAAGACCTCACGCATGACACTTGGACTGACGCGGAGCTTGCTGAGTGGCTGGGACCTCAGGCCGACGTCTTCAACCAAGCCTTGGACAAAGGGTTAGACTTCCTTGAAGTCTATGCGGGAAAGGCTCGCGCTTCCCATGCCGTACTGGCGCACGGAGGACTTGCCCTTTACCTGGGACTTGACCACGGCCAGGACTTCCGCAAAGCTCAAGACCGCTCAATGGGGCGGGCTTTAGTCCGCCGCCTTCGACCCCGCCACTTGTGGGGAGCCTTCCCTTGCACACCCTTTTGTGCCTGGATCCGCCTGGCGATTCTGCGAAATTGCGACATGACCTTGCGCCTCAAAGAGGGCCGGATGCATTTGCGCTACATCTTGGACCTGTGTGGCATTCAAGTTGACGACGGCCGCGAGGCTCACCTGGAGAATCCTCTCACCTCACTTGCGTGGAAGGAGCCGCTGGCCATTGAGACCCTCGCTCGTCCTTGTTGGCTTCGAGCAAGGCTCGACCAATGCCAAACGGGCCTATCTTCCCCTTCGGGAGGTCTGCGTCTCAAACCCACTCTGATCCGCACCACGCATGCCGCTATGCAAGAGGCTCTCAGCCTCACCTGCCCCCGGCACCACCCCCATGATTCCGTTGAAGGGGCAGCCACCTCCATGAGTGCTATGTACTCACCCCACATGGCCGATATCATTGCCCGCGTGGTCCTCACCTTACCCCGCGTTGGAGGAGTGGGGGGGGGGAGCTCCTTTTTCGTCGCAGCTTCCCGCTGTTCGGGTTGGGGGGCCCGAGGCGAGTATCTCGCCCGGGCTACCCAACCCGTGGTTTGAGGGCCTCAAGGGCCCCAAGTTGCAAGGGCCGTTGGTCGCCCCTCTGGGGGAAGCGTTAGAAAAAGCTTGCAAAGAGTATCTAGGATATGTCACCTCCACCCCCTATGCCAAAGAGGCCTTCAAGCGGGGGGCCGAATTGGGCTCAGTGGTACTCAAAGAAGCTGGAGGCTGGGAGGAAGCCAACCGAGGGATCAGGAAGACCTGGGTGAGTATGAAGTTAGATCATTTTGAAGGATTACATTCCGACTTCTTTGAAGGCCTTGTGTCGCCTGCCCTTCTGGAGAAAGCCCGGGAGAATGCTGTTTGGGGCATCTCTGCGAGGTATGAAGGAGGCGTGGGAGACAGAGTTCAGTGCGGACCTCACCCTAGTCTGAAGGAGCGCGGCTCAGCAATTGTGGAAGGACGCTAGCAGGGGGAGAGTTCTCTGCTTCGATGACGGCGGGAGCGAGCTCAAGGGAGTTGCGTCGGTAGCGATGGCAAGGGTGCCGAAGATGCTTCCCGACCGGACGATCTCCTCGAAGGGCCGCGTGATATGGGATGCCAAGCCTATCAATGAGTTCTGCGACAAGAAACGCCACCCTCCAGCCTTACAGCCCAAGCATGATGAGGTGGCTCGATGGTGGCAGACAAGATACCTGAACACCCCGATCCTGGTGTCAAAGAAGGACGTCTCCGACGCTTTCAAGTGGATCCCTGTACGGGGCGAAGACACACGGCTGTTTGCAGCTGATCTGCCAGGGGGAGAATTTGGGGCGCCCGGTAGGAACATCACCGTGCTTTACAACAGCCTGACCTTGGGATGGACCGGAGCTCCTGGAGAATACATGCTCTTTGCTTGGCTGATCAAAACGGCGCACACCCTGTGGCCTTCCAGTCCCTGGTGTTGATGGACGATGCCGTTCTGATAGAGGCAAAAATCGGGTTACGCCCGTGGTTGTCGGTGCAAACAATGGAGACCTGCGCCCGCAAAGCTCTGGGCGAGGGAGCTATCAACGCTGCAAAGGACGAGGTGGAAGGAGCGCTGGAGACCAGAAAGCTGATTTGGGGATTGATGTATGACACTGAGAAAAACACTCGCGCGCTGCCTCCTCAAAAGCTTGAAAAGGCCTCTTACTTGCTGCGCCTCCCAGAGTTCGACCATGGGAGCACCAAGATCCCTTTGAAGTTGATTCAAGAGCTCCGAGGGAACCAACAGTTCTGGATATCCGTGATGCCCTCTCTCAAGCCCCTCCTGACGGCTACCAATGCTCTACTGGGACCACCCACCTCGGAGGGCTTTGCGCAACCGAGAGGCGATGCAGAGCAAAAGCGCCGGATCTGGGTAAGGTTCTGGGAAGCCATCGAACTTCAGCGATTGCTTGTCGACAACCGAAATGAGTGGGGAGTTCGCTTCACTCATCCGATGACAGAAGCGCTGACGCTGAGGGAGCTGCTGGTTATGCCAGGGTACCAACACAAAGTGGTTTGGGCGTCTGGAGACGCGACCCTGGACTGGGTAGGAGCGGTCGACTGGTCGAATAAGAAGGCGTACTCACTCGAGGTCCGACCCTACCAAAGGATGATTGAAGCCATGGAAATTTCCCCGGGAAGGTACCAGGCCTGGAAGACGGCGCTGAAGCGGAGAGCCCCGAAAGGCTCATGGTAGCCTTGACTGAGCTGCTTGCGGTGCTGCTTTTGGCAGTCTGCCAACACGAGCAATGGAAGGGAAAGGTCATCCTTTACATGGGGGACAAGCAAGTGGTGATCAAGTGGATCAACGCTCGGCAAGCACGACGCCCCTTCGCTGGGTTTCTGCTTCAGGTGCTGGCGGCTGTTGAAGCCTGCTACGGGTTTCATCTGCACACCGCCTACCTCCGTACCTACCACAATGTGGTGGCCGATGCGCTCACTAGGAAAGACGCCGACGAGGTGATCAGGGAGGCAGGCCTTACGACCTCTTCCCAAGCCAGACGAGGCCCTGCAACGCTTTCTTGACCGGGGATGGCAAAGGAGAGCCCTTGTATGGGCAGGTCAAGCCGACGCGGACACCTCTCAGGCCTTGAAATTGTCTGATTCTCGCAACCCCTCTCCAGTCCCAAAACAGTTGCTCGGGCCCACTGTTCTCAAGGTGCAGTTCATCCGCTTGGGAGCCCTCGCTGAAGGCTACACCGCGGCACTGCTCGCGTCCGGGGCGCAGCTTCTTGAGGATGAGCAGGGAGTCCCGTGGCGCGTTTCGCGCCCGGGAAAGCCCGTTTTGGCATGTGTGACCCTGACCGCGAAGGACTAGAAAGAACTCTTGGAACTGATTGCCCAAGGAGTTGAGGAGTGAGGAATCAACCTGGTCTGGGCAGACAGTCGAGACAGGGGCACGATCACTGAATTCAGTGAAGCCTTGGCCAAGCGGGGATTCAGTGTTCAAGTTCGAGCAGTTTGCGGAAGGTCGCTGCAAGACCAAGTGTGGTGGAAAAGGTGGGTCGTCACGGCCACGCTCACAGGGGAGCGGCAATTTGAGTGGGTTACCGTCGATGATGAACGCTGGCTGGCTACCCTCTGGAGTGGCTCACAGAAGACAGCCAACTACAGGCTGACAGCTGGGAGAAAGGGCTCTTGAAGATAGATTCCTCCATGCCCTACCTTGGCGCAACCAAGCCGAAACCTGCACGTACCCTTCAACGACCGACAGAAGGGAGAGCGCTTGTCTGGGACCCCAGAAGGGGGAGGGGCTGCGTGAAGGGTCATGCGACCCGAAAGGATCGGTTGCTGCTTCTAGGGAAAGGCCCAGACGGACCAGCGGCTCGAGCGATACTTCCAGAAGAAGCGGTCAAGCTCTCAGGGGGTGAAAGGAAGCCACGTCCGAGGCGGTGCGTCGTGCCCTCCTCCAATCACCCCGCGCCTTGTGCGAACTGTCGGTGCGATGGGTAGCAGCTCAAGTCGAGCATAGTGGGAGTCTGTCGGCTACAATGGGAGGAAGAATCCAGACGCGTCCTCGAGCAATGGCTGGGTGAGAACCCAGCCAACGCGGGCGCCTCGATCGTTGGAGGAGGAAAAGGCAAGGGTAAGAAAAACCCAAACAGAAACCTACCTCCCCATGAGCGGGCTATGAAAGCCATGAGCTTCGTGCTTCGACATGCCGCTGGCACGAGTGTCCTATAAGTGAGGAGGGGTGGGTCAAGTGGAGTGATCTCCGGGCCCATGAGGCGTGTCGAAGATACGAAAGTTGGGCTCTTTGGGATGCGATCGAGAAGGACGCCAAGGACAGAGTCGTGGCAACCCCGGATGCTGAAGGAGAATGGTGGATCGCTGCTTGGTCAGGTCACACCCAAGATCGTGTGGTGGGCCCCGCGGCCATCGTTCCACCACCAGAGTTGCCAGAGACGTTGATCCATGGAACATTTCGGAAACACACAGCCTCGATTCAACGGCGAGGCCTGCTCCGCCAAAGTAGAGATCTGCATTTCCATAATCCTGGCTCCTCATCCGGCAAGTGGAGGGCAGACCTCGAAACGTGCGTGGAGATCGATGTTCGCCATGCCAGCAACCTTGGCTGCGTTTTCCGTCGAACTGGCAATGACGTCTGGCCAGCAGCCAGGGAGGAAAGGAGGCCACGGAAGAAGGTGCACCCCCCTCGACTTTCAATCCGGCAGCGCTGGACATTCCGGCGTATCGGTCTGGAAGTTGGCAGCCCAAGGTGGATCCCAAACCCGTGACGGAGGAGGTGGCGCAGGCTGCTTGCGACCAAAAACCTCCCGTACGATGTAGGCGGGGGAGTTGAGGTTGACACCGTGACAGGTGCCGTCAGTGCCGTTGGTACCGAGGCGTGTATCGCGCCCGGTATGCCCGACGATGAAGACGAATGCGACTGGTCCGCTGATGATTTGGATGTGGAAGTCGTCTAAGCCATCCCTGCTCAATTCCCGACCCTAAAGTCGAGACCAAGGTCGAGGATGCTGAAGCGGAGCCGATGGACGCCGAAGGAAGTGGAGAAGGTGTCACCGTTTCCGGAGAGGCTGAGAAGGACACTGTCATGGAAGATTCGGGAGCTTCGGAGTCCCACGAAGGGGTAGAAATGCTGACCCCGAAATCCGAGGAAATCATCGAGGAAGGTGGGGCCCCGTTTCGCCGTCGAAAGATAAAATTTGGCAACGCCCATCTGCGCATATTAAGAGCCGTTGCCGATGCTGATGCCAGCAACTGGGAGAGCCTGCAGAAGGTGATTGGCGCTACACCCGCTTCAGCAAGAGAAAAATCTGAGTTTTTTGGACGCCTTGAGCAATTGGCTGACCTTAGGGTACAAAGCCTTGTAGCTGCTGAGAAGCGAGCGCCAGAGCATGCTGAACGGGTGAAGCATTACACTGAGGCGGAAACTCAATACCAGAGCGGATTGAATGATGCCATGCTCCGTCTCGAACGGATGAACCCGGTGGGGCCGAGAGCGTCTGTGCCCTTGATTTCAGATGCCCGGCTGAGGGAAGACATCGCAGCTGGAAAATCCATTCGGCAAGCCAGGAGGGAACACCGTTCCCGAGCCCGGGCAGCCCAGCACCGAAAGGAAACCGCAGAAAAACCGACGCTCGATCCAAGTCAGCCCAACAGGCTCACAGAGGTGCCCCCCGCAGCGGGGGGAGGTGTGCTCAATAAAGCTTTCTCGGAGAGCGCCAAAGCAAACTTGAAAGAATTCAGGCAGATACTGCGAGAAGAGGCCCAGGTCGAGGCGACGATCAAGAAGAGAAAGCCTGATTCAGAAAGGCGAAAGAAGATCAAGTCGGATCGCCGCAAAGAAAAGAAGAGTAACGCCAAGGACGATGCCGAGAGGGACCACAACCAGTGGCGAGTTTCTTGCCCGGACTTAGAGGCGCAGTTTTGACCTTGGCTGTTGAGTCCGCTAACGGGATGGCCCTCGACGAAGATGTGATGGATGGGAAAGAGGGTTACCTATTGGATATGGCCAGCGGGGTCCTTTTTGATCTTGGGGCCGCTGTCTGCCTCTTGGGCCTCATACAGATGGTTGTCTTCGCCCTTATCTTCCTCAAAAGCCTGATCGTGAGGCAATGGGAGGGGACCTCCAAGAAGGGAGGAAACGCCTCCCTGCCGAGGAGGGTGGGTGGCTCTAGGAAGAAAGTGAGGTTCAATGTGCCTCGACAGGGAAGAGCAACAACCGGCACTGGAAACCCCATTCCTTGGGGGACCCAAAGCAGCAAGTAGAAGACATCCACCTGGAAAGGCCCTTCGACTGGCTACCATCCTAGGGAGACACGAGTTCGATCAGGAGGGGTTCGCCCTCCTCCTCTCCAGATACTCTCAGAGTACGACAGCCAGCTACCAATCGCAGTGGGGATGGTGGTCTCTTTTTTGCCGACGCCGGAACGAAGACCCCGTGCGCTATGTGCCGTCCTACAACCGTGCGGAAGAGCAGTTAATCCTTGATTACCTGGTTCATTGTTCTACGAATGAAGCAAAGGCCCCAGGAACGATCAAGTTGAGACTTGCAGCCATCCGCTCAATGCGCTTGACGTTGGGTTACCCGGATCCCTTGGCTCACATGCCAAGAGTCCCCTTGGCCCTAGCCGGTCTCAGAAGGCGATATGGCACGAAAGAAAGGCGCATGCCTGTTATGCCTGACATGCTCAAATGGCTTGGGAACCATTTACAATTCGGGCGCTCTCAGGAAGCCAGCCTTTTATGGGGCGCCCTGACTTTGGGGTTCTTCTTCCTGCTGAAGGCCTCAGAGTACCAAGACCCAAATCGGGGCCTTCGAGGAAGTGACATCACTCTGAAACTGAATGGGAGAGCGTTGGGGCTTGACAGGCTCAGCGAAGCCGATGAGGTGACCATCCTCGTCCGAGGGTCTAAGACGGACATATATAACCGTGGACAGGTCCGCAACCACTTTAGAACGTCTGAACCTGTGTGCGTTGTGACCGCCATGGTGACTCTGTTCCACCACTTTCCCCAGAGGTATCAAGGGGGAGCAGAAGCAGAAGAACTTTTGTTCCGCTCAGCCGATGAAAGGCCGATACCGCGTACTGCCACTCAAGCCCTTATCGAACGAGCAGCAAAGGGGCTGGATCTGCTCAGTGGCGACCTTGGCACGCATTCTTTGCGATTCGGAGGGGCAAGTGCCTTGTGGGCGCAATATCAGGACACCGCCTTGGTTAAAAGGTGGGAACGCTGGGCGAGCGATTCGTTCCAGACTTACGTATGGGAGGCACGTGAAACGGCACGCGGCGTCGCTCAAAAGATGATCACGGCCGATCTCACCCCAAATTAAGTGCATGTTGGCCACTCCGCTTGCTCTGGGGTCCGAGGCGTGTTTCGCGCCCGGACCCGAGCGGGGGGGGGGAGGAGCTCTAAAGGAGCAAGGGTGGCTCGGACCAGTTTGAGCCTTGGCGCGCAAAAAGTGGGTTTGCGTGGTGGACAGCTAGTGGAGTAGGAAACTTTAGGCATTCAGCTTGCGCGTGCCGGGTTTTCTTTTACCTCTAGCTGTTTCACGTTTAGGTTCAAGGGCAAGGTACCCACCCACCCTCCCCCGAGCTCTGGGTGGCTCGAACCAGTTTGAGCCTTGGCGCGCAAAAAGTGGGTTTGCGCGGTGGACAGCTAGTGGAGTAGGAAACTTATATTTACGAAAGGTCGCCTCCGAGAGGGGATAAATCACCATGTCGAACATTGCATTTTTGTTCCTGCCTCTCGCGTTCTTTTCTCTTCCCGCTGTCCTACCTTTCGTGTCTCCCTCCTCTCAAGTTGCATCAATTCAGATTCATCCTCTCAATTCTTTGACCTCACGAAAACGAGCAAGCAAGCGCCCTTCACCGTTGCCCGGTGCAGCTACTTGACCAAAAAATCTATCTTTGCTCCGAAACTTGCATCATCCCTTTGAACGGCGAGCTGCGGTTTGGGTGAGAAATCATCGCACCTGTTCGATGGCTTCAGGGCTCCAGCCAACCGAAGCTCAGCGGGTAGACAGGGTGCGGAAAAGAACAGCTTTTGACACGGAGAAATCCATGAAGCTTTCGAAGCACAGCGAAAAAAGTGATGTAGTCAGGAGGTACGTGAGGGTGGCCTGGACCTGTCTGGCATTGTGCTTTCAAGGAAGACACGAACGTGCCTTCTGTGCCACTCGGTGCGACTCGTTTGAACCTTTCCCGTTTCAACCTGCCACCACTTCAGAGTGCACAGGTCTATCCGAATCTGTAGACCTCCACACAGTCTCCAAATCGAAGAAGTGTTGGAGTTTGAAGGTGTTTGTTTTGTGCTCAGGATGGCTGGAGGGTGGATTCCCAAACATTTAAAATTGGTGGTGACATTTCATGCTGATTCTCATAGCATGGGTTTTAGCAGCATCGTGTTGTGATCTAGCTCTCTCAAGCTTCATCATGCGAAGAGTATTGTTGGAGTCAAGCTTGGGCTGAGGGGGCTTGCAGAAACCACGACTACTCTCGATTTTGAGCGTAGTAGTATGGTGCATTCTTTGCCGAATGTGGAGCTGCTTGAGATTAAAACCTTTCGGTGCCAAGCTGCTTGAGCTGCGTTGGTTTTCTAGCAGAATCTTGCACTCTTTTTGTTTCTTGCAGAGATTGTAGCCTGTGACTCTTGCAGGTGTGCATGAGGTCTTCGACGGAGCGGCCAGAGATCGTGGTTTGAGGAGCGCAAGCAAACAAGAGAA